>JARHVA010000637.1:880000-1170000 GCA_037957365.1 Torreya grandis
TTTTAGACAACCAAAAGTTTGATTTTAATCAAATAATAAGTGAGTGTAAAAATCCCTCACTTTTATGGTTTTTATCCATCATGCTTTACTTGGATGCATCCATGTTAGACCCATATGAAGGTAATCCACATCACCCCTTCATGAATTCCTCACCCTCCTATCAAGAATAACATATTCTTACAACTTGTTAAGATATTCAGGAGAAAAATCATCAAAAAAAATAACTTGAACATTCTCATCTTGATCCATGGTCATAGGAGGCTCATATAGTTTCAAACTTTCAACATTTACCATTTAATATATCTGCATGTATGAAAGTAATTCTACCAAAAATCATTTCTACCAATCTCTTCCAACATCTTAAATGGACCATACCTGATTGGTTTGATCTTTTTACCTTCACCTTTAAGGTGTTATTTGCTAATGTGTAGCAAAACTTGATCACCAACTTGGCTTGGCTCTATTCCAATTGGTCTTTGACAACTTGAGGAACTAATTGGATCTTCTAGATGAACCTATTTTATTTGTCTGCATCTTTATGTCCATTCGCCATTGATTCTTATCCAAAAGTGAAGTCCAAGGGGGACTTAGGAAAATAGCCAAAATAAATCTCAAAATCAGACTTCTATGTAAAAGAATGCATGGCATGATTATAAGCATGTTGTACATAACAAAAATTTACATCCAAAAGTATGGGATGCTTGATACAATAACCTCAGAGTAAATGTACCACTATTTGGTTAACCATTTCTATTTTCCCATCAGTTTGTGGATGAAAGGCAATACTCTTATTGATTTTTGTGTCCATCAAGTCCCACAAAACTGACCGAAACTTCCCATTGAATCAATATTCTTGATCAGATATAATAGATGTGGGAAAACTAATATGAACCCAAACATTGTTGAAATACAAGTGTGCAGTCTCCTTGCCTGTTATCTATTTTTTACCTGGCATAAATACACACATTTTTAAAATATATCCACAACCACATACAAATAGTCATGATTATTTCTTGATCTAAACAAGCCTCTTATAAAATCAATAAAAACACTTTTCCATAGACGAGTTGGTATGGGAAGTGGCGTATATAAGCCCAACTTCATGTTACTAGGATTGTTAGTGGCATAAAGAATGCAACCTTTTACATACTTAGATGCATTTTCATTCATCTAAGGCCAATAATAATATCTTTGTAATTGTGCAATGGTTTTCCTATTGCCATAATGACCATAAATAAGAGAAGTATGGGTAAGTGCACAGAGTTGGGGGACCAAAAATCAAACACATTTTGAATTCAAACTGATTTCAACATTTCCATGTATGTGGTTTAAAAAAAATGTGTACGTAATCTTGTCATATAGGCTCAAAAATTACCAAGTTAGGGCTGCATACATAGTTTTATTCTTTATAACCATGTACGTGGTATTTTTGATATAAAAGTGTGTATGTGGAGTAGTGTACTATTACATTGGCATGCATAGTATATTAATAAAATAAACATTTAAATTGGGACATATAGTTTATTATAATTTAAGTTATATTTTATTTATATACCTTCAAGATGTTTGAGAGTGGTTTCAGACCTCTAGGAGATATAATGCAAATTATAGGTTTTGGAGGATCATATCATTTTTCAGACTTAGTCAGATTCCAAGGTTTCAAACTTAACCATATTTTAGGGTTCCAAGATTTCAAGGAGACATCATAGTAGATATGAAGATTTCACGAAGGGATGTATATATGATAGAATAGAATGGTAATGTCTCTGATAAAGTGCCACAAGTCAATCCCACCCCATTCCCTGTGCACCCCTTAAGGCATACACTTTGGGAGAAATGCATCAATGAGCCCCTAATGCATTCAAGAACCATCTAATGCACCAAATCATACACACCATGATTTTACACCCTAAGATACATTTCTAATAATAATCTTGTGGGAAAAATACACACCTCACTTCTTTCATTCTATGGATTATGGATGTTTTTGCCATATATTGTTAAATTTAAGATTTTTTTTACTTTGTTGATTATTCCTAGTTAATCAACCACCCTTGTTGATTAATATATACTTAAAAAAATATGTGCCATTTTGATTGGACCCTATACCCTAAACCCTATACCTTAAACCCTATGCCCTAAACCTTAAACCCTATATCATAAACCCAAAACCCTAAACTAATCAATTTAACCTAAATTAACATTCTTTAGAGTAAGAATTAGGTTTACAAGGCTCAATTTAGCTCAAATCACATCACTAATTTCCCTAATTACCTGATTAGCTCAATTTGTGATGACATTGGGGCTAATTGAGCCCAAAATCACATTTTATAATCATAAATAGGTTTAACGATCTCAAATTAGACCTAATTACCTTTGTGATTTAACCCTCTACCCTAAACCTTATACCCTATACCCTAAGCACTAAACCCTATACCCTAAATCATAAACCTTAAACCCTAAATCATAAACTATAAACCCTAAATCAATTGATTTAACCCTAATTAACATCTTTTAAAGTAATAATTAGTTTTATAGGGCTCAACTCAGCCTAAATCACATCACTTATTACCATAATTTACTGATTGGCTCAACTCATGATGAAAATAGGGCTAATTATGTCCAAAATCAAATTCTATAGTCATAAGTAGGTTCAACGAGCTAAAATTAGCCCTAATTACCTTTATGATTGGACCCTATACCCTAAACCCTAAAACATATACCTTAAACCCTAAGCCCTAAATTAAAAACTCTTTAAACTCTAAACTAATTAGTTTAGCCCTAATTAACATCATTTAACCTCAAATTAAGTTCACATGGCTTAATTTAACCCAAATAACATCACTAAATCAACTAATTGGCTCAATCTATGATGACATCGGGGCTAATTGAGTACAAAATCACATTTTGTAGTGACAAATAGGTTGAATAAGCTCAAATTATCCATTTCCTTATAATTAGAACTTATACCTTATAACCTAAAGGCTATACCTTAAATAGTATGCCCTAAACCTTAAACCCTAAATCTTAAATTGTAAACCCTAAACTAATTGATTTATTCCAAATTAACATACTTTAGAGTAAAAATTAGGTTCACAAGGCTCAATTTAGCTCAAATTACATCACTGATTACCCCAATTAACTAATTGGTTCATTTTGTGATGACATTGGAGTTAATTGAGCCTAAAATCACATTATGTAGTCACAAATAGATTCAACAAGCTCAAATTTGCCCAGTTGCCTTTGTGATTGGACCCTATACCCTAAAACCTAAACCTTATACCCAATACCCTAAGCACTAAACCCTAAACCCTAAATTGTAAACCCTAAATAAATTAATCTATTACCAATTAACATCCTTTAGAGTAATAATTATTTTCATAGGGCTCAACTTATCTAAAATCACACCACATATTGCCCTAATTAACTAATTAGCTTAACATGTGATGACATTAGGGCTAATTGTGAATAGAATCACATTATATAGTCAAAAGTGGGTTCAACAAACTCAAATTAGTCTCGATTGCCATCGTGATTAGACCCTATACCCTAAACTATATACATTAAACCCTAATCCCTAAACTCTAAATTGTAAACTCTTTAAACCCTAAACCAATCATTTTAGTCCCAATTAACACCATTTAGAGTAATATTTAGGTTAACAAGGCTGAATCTAGCCAAAATCACATCATTAATTATTCTAATTGACTAATTGGGTCAATCTATGATGACATGAGGGCTAATTGAGCCTAAAATCATATCTTTAAGGCATAAATAGGTTGAATATGCTTAAATTATCCATAATTGCCTTTGAAATTGAACCATATACCCTAAACCTTAAACTGTATACCTTAAACCCTGATCCCTACACTTTAAACCCTATATAAAATATCATAAACCCTAAACCAATTGATTTATCCCAAATTAATATCCTTTAGGGTAAAAGGTAGGTTCACAGGGCTTAATTTGGCCTAAATTACATTACTGATTGCCCTAATTGACTAACTAATTCAATATGTGATGACATTGGGGCTAATTGATCCTAAAATCACATTTTATTGTCATAGATAGGTTTAAAAATCTCAAATTAGCCCCAATTACCTTCGTGATTAGACCTTGTACCCTAAAACCTAAACCTTATATGGTATACCTTAAGCCTTAGACCCTAGACCCTAAACCCTAAATCAATTGATTTAGCTCTAATTCACATTATTTAAAGTAATAATTAATTTCACAAGGATCAATTTGTCCCAAATCTAATCACTTATTACCCCAATTGACTAATTAGCTCTACCTGTGATGATATTAAGGCTAATTATGCCTAAAATCACATTTTATAGTTACAAGTAGGTTCATCAAGCTCAAATTGGTCCCAAATCCCTTTGTGATTAGACCCTATACCTTAAACCCAAATCCTTAAGCCCTAAACCCTAAATCATAAACTCTTTAAACCCTAAACCAATCACTTTGTCCCTAATTATCATCATTTAGACTAAGAATCAGGTTCATAAGGCTCAATTTGGCCCAAAACACACCATTAATTGTCCCACTTGACTAATGCTTAAATTTGTCAAACTATAGCTGATATATCCATGATCTAAAGTGATGCATGTGTTTTCTTTATGGGATTATTGTTAGAAATGTACCCTATAATTAGCAATCATGTTGTGTACACTTTTGTGTATTAGATGGTTCATGTACGCATTAGGGTCTCATCAACGAATTTCTCCAAAAGTGTATGCTTTAAGGGGTGCAAAGGGAATGGGGTGGGATCTATTGGCAAAACTTTAATTATTACATTATTTGATTAATGTAATTATACATTTTGGTAGTGGTAGTTAGAGATCAGTTATCTTATTGTTGTCATTGTTGGTTAAGTTATATGGTTCCATAACCATTATACAGTTATGAACTGATTCTACCACTATATATATTGATCTCTATTGATCAATAAAATATCATCGTATCATTCAACCATTATGCATTCATTCTCCTTCATTGGTATCAGAGCTGAAGCTTGGTGTGTAGCGCAAGGCTAAAATTGTAAGAGGCATCAAACATTTAAATCTTCATAGAAGAAGGATGCCTAAAGACTGTGTTGTAGAAGTGACAGTTCTGAAAACACATAAGTGAAATAAAGTGTCTGTAGAAGTGAGAAAGAAATAGTCGGCGTGGGAAGTTGACTAAGAAAAGAAAATTTATCATTAATATCTCAAGACCTTTTCAAGCTTGAACAATGTCAACTGCTAGAAGAAGAGCAATGAAAAGATTATTTTTGAAGGACGTAGCCTACCATCTTAGCCTACAATCCTTGAATCAAGACAAGCGAGGAATCAAGCATCGATATAGAAAAGAAAGAAGGCAAGGTACATCTTTCTATTCTTGAAAGAATAAATATTACCTTGTTTGCTTTACAGATTTACGTTTCTAGATGGAAATTCAAATTCCTGTAGAGAAATATTCTAGTTTAAATTTTCATACATGGAAGGTTAAGATACAAATGCAATTGATGCATAAAAAATTATGGGGAATCATAAATGGAGATGAGAAACAACCCACTAATGTAATTAAATCATTAGAGTGGAAAACAAGATATGACAAAGCAAAAGCTATTATTAGCTTTGTCTTTCTAATTTTGAATTACATCACATGGATTTATAAAAATCAACCAAGGAAATTTGGAATACACTCAACACCTTATTTGGTGCAAAGGCGGTAAATGCCCAATTTTCACTGAAATTGCAATTATATAGATTCAAAATGGATGTTGGAATTACTATGTCCAGCCATGTAAACAATCTGAGATCTCTTATTAGGTAACTTGCTGAGGTAAAAACTAATGTCAAAGATCATGATGCAAAAGCTATTCTTTTGAATAATTTACCATCCAAATATAGTAATATTGTATTTACTCTTACCCAAATACCATCACAATCTCTTGATGATATGATTGTATCACTACAAGCAGAAGACAAAATGATACTTGTAGAAGATGAAGATATTTCACAACTTGAGAATGCACTATATTCTCAAAATTCTCATAAAAAATTCAATACATACAAAAGGGAAATAAAATGTCAGTACTGCAAGAAGAAAGGTCATACAACATGGGACTGTTATGTTTGACAAAAGATGTTCTCAAAGGG
The DNA here is from genome assembly GCA_037957365.1 of Torreya grandis. Taxonomy (NCBI): domain Eukaryota; kingdom Viridiplantae; phylum Streptophyta; class Pinopsida; order Cupressales; family Taxaceae; genus Torreya; species Torreya grandis. The sequence goes on from JARHVA010000637.1 coordinate 886,147, forward strand.
AAACTCAAGCACAATGAAGCTAATATTTCTCAAGTAGAACATCCACCAGATACTGATGAAAGTGAAGAAACCGGTGATGAGGTAGCCTTCACTTCAACTCTTGTATTGTGAGACATGTAGCAACACTCAACTAAAGGTTGGAGGATACACATAGGTTGGAGGACAATTAGCATCCTCTCGTGAGTCGCCTACGATAAGGTCACACCATTGCTATGGTGACAAATTTTGGTATGTTTACTTTATGTTTTGTAGTATGTCTTTTAATATATTATTAAACATTATTTTCCAATTTGGTACCTCTTAAGAAAAGAACATTATGGGGAGTAAAAGCACTAAAGTAGCGCTTGGTTCATGTAAAAGGGTCTGTAGTAATCTAGAAACCATTGAAGTATAATAGAAACCTCTTACAACCCTCCAGATTCGTGGTCAACCTATAGTAGAAAACCATATGGGTTTGTGGTAATCCTCATAATTTGAGAAACCATCGAAGGTGTTAGCAGAGAGAAGTGTTCCTGTCACTTCCAGTTTTTGGTAATCCTATAAGGAAAAACCAAGGTGACACCAAGACCTTGAAGCCACAAGATGGCATGCCACCTCAGAAAGTGAACAAGCTACGTGGAGAGTGTAAATAATTTTACAGTGTTTGTAATAAAGGGGGATCACTATCAGAAAAAATTATGTTTGTAGAAACAATGTAATAAAGGGGGAAATGTTGGTGAAACTTGAAATATTACATTATTTGATTAATGTAATTATACAGTTTGGTAGTGACATTTAGAGATTAGTTATCTTATCTTTGTCATCATTAGCTAAGTTATACGGCTCCATAACCATTATACAGTTATGAAGAGATTCTACCATTGTATATATTGACCACTATTGATCAATAAAATATCATCGTAGCATTCAATCATTTTGCATTCATTCTTCTTCAAGATCGACTTGTGGAACTTTTTGAGAGATGTTCTCATACTATTATATCATATCTACATCCCCTAATGAAGCCTTCATACCTCATATGATGTCTCCTTGAAATCTTGAAATATGGCTAGGTCTGAAACCATGGAATCTGACTAAGTCTAAAATATGATAGGTTCCTCCAAAACTTAGAATTTGCATTATAGCTCCTATATGTCCGAAACCACTCTCAAACATCCTGAAAGTATATAAATAAAATATAACTTAAAGTATAAGAAACTATATGTCCCTATCTAAATGCAAACTTATGCTTGAATGTTTATTTTATTGATATATTATGCATGCCAATATAATAGTAGACTATTTTGCATACGCACTTTTATAATAACAATACTATGTACATGAGTTTAAAGATTAAAACCACATACACAGTTTTAATAACGAATAATAAAATATTATGCATACTTGGTAATTCTGTGTAGGTGGTAAATCTGTGTATGTGATTCTATTGTTTGACATTTTAAACACATGCCTCAAAGCTTTGGAATGGCTTGGATTCTTGAGCATGAGGCATGGACTTGCAAACACATAGACAAATGTGTGTTTTTGACTTAAAATAATGGAATGTAACTTTCGCTACGATAAACACTAAAATTTATCGAAAAAATTCATTAAAATATGACTAAAACATTGACTACACTCTCCTCTTTCTAATTATTATTTTTAATATTTTTATTACTTTAAGGTTGTTATCTATAATTATTTCTAAGTATGTCTTTTTATAGAGATATATGTCAAAACTATACATGTTCATCTTTTTTTATGTATCTTTTGATTCATTGATTCAAACCAAAAAATAATTATATGGTTGCAAACTAGACCCAATTCTATACACATTTAAAATAAATCTAATTTTCAATATTTTGTGAGTTAGTTAGAGTGGGCTACACGATTGGCTATACATTTTGGTCATTTCAGAGTCTATTAACTTCTAAAATTAGTAATAAAATTAAAATTCACTAATTAATTTAAAAAATTTATAGGTTACAACGAGATGATCTTATCTAACGTTCCACCAAAGGGTTAAAAAAAATGATACTCAAAAAATGATGGGCCACACAGAAAGTTATCTACTCTAGTTTTTCTAAAAATCAGTAATACCTCTTTAAATTTATGATGTTTAACCTACTTATACTTGACCATTTCAAAAAACCATTAGTAGTTTAGAAACTAGACTCGAAATGTTACAATTCATGTTCCCATGACATCTTCAAATTTTGAGTTTAGGTGTCTCAAATAATCCATACAAGTTGAGGATTATTATTTTTAAGGAAAAATATTTCCACTTATGACCCCCTTTTACCCTCCTCCTCGCACCCACCCCCTCCCCGCCCCCTGCCCCTTCCATTCCATGCACTTACCCGTATGTGTTTCCCTAATAACATGAAATATTTCATCTTGTGGAATGCAAAGTTTACCAAGATGATAAAGTAATCCATCATGTAAGTGGTAGTCTAATTCTTCTACTTGATTACCATGAGTTAAATCTTTATAAACATCCTTAAAATCATCATCTCTAGCATATTATTATTTATACCTTTCATGCATCAAAAAATTATGTTGCAAAAGAATAGATGCAATAATAGGAGGTATTTAAAGCATATTAACAACCTTATTTTGTGTATCTTTTTTATAACTTATCATGAGATGAAATTGTTGTAAAAAGCACATCCAACAAAATTACCTTGATTTTTGTAGATTTGAAAGTAATTGGATGTATTACAAAGGATGATGATCCGTATGGATTTGTCTCTTTGCACATTAAATAATACTTCCATTTTTCACACTTTGCATTAAAGCATACAACTCTTTATCATAAGTAGGATTGTTTCTTACTGCAGTTATGACAATTTCTAAGTAGACTATAAAAAATCATCTATGAATGTTGTAAATACATCATTCATAACCTACATGAATGTGGAAGGTGCATTAAAAATCCCAGAGAGCATAATAAATCATTCAAAGAGACCTTGCTTAGTTTTAAAAACAATTTTCCAAAAATCACTTTCGCTAATCATAACTTGGTGATAACCACTTCTTAAGTCTAACTTAGTGAAATAAAAAAAACATTTTTCAATTGATATAAAAAAATCATCAATGCAAGGAAGAGGGTAGTAGTTTTTCACCATTATCTTGTTCAATGCTTATAAATCCATGCACACTCACCAAGTTCCATCTTTCTTTGGCACCAAAATAATTGGCAAACCACATGGAGAAGTGCTTGGCTAAATGACCCCTTTCTTGAGTAGCTCTTGGAATTGCCTCTTTATTTATTCATTTTCCACCACAAAGAACCTATACATGCCAATGTTAGGAAGAGGTGCATCTTGTATTAGTTTTATCTCATGTTGTTTATCCCTTTTAAGAGGTAAACCTTGTGGATCTTGAAAAACATCATCATAATTAGACGTTAACTTAACTATTTCATGCTTATGTTTAGGATCATAATATTGTAGAGCCTTGGATTTATCATCATCCTTAGATTTTACAATCATGAGTACAAATTTTTTTGCTTGCATTGGCAAGTCTTTTCATTTTTCCTATAGATACAAGTGATAAATTTGCCTTTATCTGATGGGCTCTTATAATATATTCAACCACATATTTTAAAATCAAATATTTATTCTCCTATAGAAGATCATTTTTCTATCATACAAATATGGAATTCCTAGTATAATACCACAAATATCAAGTGGAACCAAATCTAATTCTACCTCATCAATGAAGCTAGATGTGATTGCAAATTATAATTTATATGTTTTAGTGACTTGTAATTTGGCATCATCACACACCCATCCAGAAGGGTATGGCTTAGGATGTGATTTAGTCTTAAGTCTGAATTTGTTGACAACTTAATTTATAAATGAGATTAGCTTGTGATCCACTATCAAAAAGAGTACCTATTTTAGTATGTTTAGAAATCACCCTTATGTGGAAAAGCTCATTTATTTTCTTTTCATCATGCATAGGCTTCAAATTAAAAGAATAATGAGAAGTATGATATGTAATGCTAGAAGAGAAAGAAGATTAACCTTGCAAGCCCATAATGGTGATCTTGGTCTTATCACTTGAATCAGAGCCAAAATCTTGTTGTACTGTTGTAGTAGTCTTCTTATTACCTTTCTTGTTCCCAAGGCCCAAACCTCATCTCCAACTATTTTTAAAAGAAGAGTTTCCATGCAAGAGGCAACTCAGTCCCTTGTTCCACCTTTTGTTCAAATTCCTTTCTCTTCTCCTATGGTATAAATATTTGATAGTCTATATGCTCCATGTATTATTGAACACATAGTGGTGACTCCTCCTCCTTCTCCTTCCATGCCTCCACTAGAGAATGACCCAGTTGATACTCTTATTTTGGTTCCCCAAATAGAAGTTTTGACCCTTGTTTCCTCAACAAGGTCAATTAAATTACCAAAGTATATACAAAGTAATTAACATAGAGGAGTTCTAAACAATGCCCCCAAGTGTCTGTGTTGCTTGTCTGTATCCAAGCTTAATCCATGACACATGAAGAATTTTCCCCTCTCCCTAGCAGTGTGAAAAATGTCCTTCCTTTGTTTTCTACAACATCAACATTGGATAGATAGGTACCTAATAAAGAGGAACCACTTCAAGACATGGCTACATTACCAACAATTAATCCTTTGAGCATCTTGCCTACTTTCAAGATCACTGTTATTTCCAACCTACTCAATGATATTGATCATTCTATGTCAAAGTCCAAGGAGTCCAAGAAGAAAGAGAAACTTCCCAATATTGTACTAGACAAGGCTCAATTTGATTATCTAAAAACAACACAATCCACTTCCCCAATATAGGCCACCTTTGTCCTCTAACTCCACTGCATATCCCTACCACTGCCACTCATACTCCTACATCCACCACATCTACAACCTTCATACTTGTTGACCGCACCGTCATGATTTCAAGATCCATTTCACTCAAATCATCCCCATCTAATTTAGTCACACCACCCATAGCGTTAGCAATATAAATGTCACATGCATATAAAAATTAGATTGAAAACTTATTCAACTCACAAAAGGAAAGACAAAGGAGATGATAATATTTAAGGAGCTAGAGGTTAAGCTAATGTTTTAAAAGGACATAGTGAAACTCAACAGAGTGACCATGAGAAAAATAAAAAAAGAGGAGACTCCCACATCATACAAGATTGAAGAAGAGCTTTCCACTTTGATAAGGAATAAAAAGGCTAGGTTGAGTGACAAAGATGAATTTGCAGAGGACCCAAATTCTATGGTGGCTTCCATAGGGGAAATGGATAGGAAAGTCATGCAAGCGATGAAGCAAAATATGTAGAGATTAAAAACTCAAAAAAAAATTGTAGTCCTTAAAAATATAATTGATGAAGTAAAAAATGCTTTACACATTTTATAGATTATTAGATGTTAATTGTTAAATAGAAAACAAGAGTGTTCCCTAACGACCAAAAGTTAAAATATATCAAGGTCACATTGCCAGATTGGAAGTCAAGCTAAGAAATCTAAGCAAAGTCATATAGAAAAATATGTTTTCCCACTTGAAATTGATGACATTGTTTGACATTGACTCATTCCAAAGTTTTATAATGCATATAAGGTCTTCGTTGCGGTGGTGTTCAGATGATATAGCTATAATCCTCAATTCTATTGATAATGGTACATGTTTTTGAAGTTTTTTCAAGAAGTTAGCATTACTTTATTTCTTAATTTATAAGATAAGTTGGTTTCTCTCGTAGAATTTACACCTAAGACAACTAACTTCATGACAAAATTGAAAGGAAAGGAATCCAAAGCCAATCGTGGGGGAGGAAAGGGGGAGCACAGAGCACAAAAGTGATTTATGTACTTAGCTATGCCAAAGAGAAAATATCACATGCTCTGATAATGAAAGGTACACTTAACACCCTGTTGGCAAACCATGCCATGCTAATGGCCACGATAGAGTCTATTTCAAACTCCAATTATAAATATAATAAAAATAGAAGAAAAATACTAGAGATGCACTGTTGCATTTGAAAATCAATAAGTTAATTCCTCAAAAGCTCCACAAAATTCACAATAAACTAAAGAAAATCTAGTTTATATATATATATATATATATATATATTTAAAGTATTTTATTTTTATAACTATGATTTATAATAGTTTTTATCTAAATTTAAAAAAATTGTGTTAACTTTTGCATGTAATTTTAACACAAATTTTTTAAATTTAGATAAAAGCTATTATAAATCATACTTATAAAAAAAAATTATATATATATATATATATATATATATATATATAATTTTATTTTTATAAGTATGATTTATAATAGCTTTTATCTAAATTTAAAAAATTTGTGTTAACTTTTGCATGTAATTTTAATGTAAGACGAGACGGTGCCCATCTAAACCTATATATACATATTGCATTTACCTTTCAAGAGGGAGAGATTTTACAATTAGAATTTTAAAATTATTCAAAACATTGAATGAGTGTTTGTTTTTTCTTCTCTATTTTTAAATAATATATAAGACATTGAATCAAGTCATCAGTATATCAATATATAAGGAGTTTTTTTTTTTTTTTTTAAATTAATTTATTTAAAGGGTGGGGTTATGAATTGCTAGGAGTCGAATTGAGTAATAACTAGTTCCACTGTTCTTGTGGGTAAAACTTATGTCATAATATTGATTTTGTGAATGAATGTGCACAAACAATTTATCATGGGTCAAAAAAATATTCACAATATGATTCCCTCATACTCCAAACTGTTCTTCTAAATCCGAGTCATAACCAGAGATCATGACTGAGCATTAGTTTAAATCTCACAGTGAATTTCAGATGGTAAGCAGTCTAAAGAAGATATCTAATACAAAATTGGCCTCTGATAAAATTATTTATGAAACCTCCTCTCAAACACAAATGCCTCTACAGCCGCCATGATTATATAGAAAATTTTATATTACATTACATGATGGAGCAGGCATTTGGGTTGTCATCACTGAACATGGCCGTGTATTGTTCGTCTGCAGAGTTATGGTTGGTGACAGCGTTGTAGTCAACCTTTCGGACATAGCCAGCAGGGGCCTTTTTGTCATAGACCTGTGCAGTATAAGGCTGAGCCACCAGATTGTATGGAACGTACGGCCAAATCTCTGCCCGTTTTCCACTCGCTTTTACCTTTTTCATCACCTTGATCGGCTCCACATAACCGGTTACGGTCACCTTCTGCATTTTCCTGTTTATATCCACCGACTTCACACCTGAACAAAACATCCGTAACAAATTAGTCTTCGGTTTTATATATTTTTAAATTCCTGTAAGTCAATGCCGAAACTTATATTACTCTATATCTGTACGATTACCTTTCATGGAAGAGACAGCGTTCTTTACTTTGAGCTCACACCCATCACAATCCATGCGAACTTTCAACTCCACAGTCTGCACACAAATGGTAACATTTAATACAAACTTTAATAAAAAAAAAGGGAATTAAGCCATGATACCCATGAGAAGATACATTGAAACTTGAAACACTATAAGATTTAATAAACTTCTATTGATAAACTATGAAACTAAGTGATGATACCGTCAACAGGATACATTGAATATAAACAATAAAAAATTATAAGATTTAACAAAATTCTGATTTAATAAAATGGATTTATAAATCTTATCAATGAACCAACGATTTTTTAACAAAATACTTACCCTTCAAACCTTAACTCTAAATTGAAAAATCTCTAAACTGAAAAAACCTCAACCAATAATTTTTTTTATCTAAGCAAACTTGCAAACAAGCAACAGTTCTGATTTGTGGTTGGTTGGTTATGCAATCACTATTGGGACGGTGGATATTCTATTCTTCTTGTACTCCACAAGGAAGCTTCCCTCTCTCATGGAGGCTACATTTGGTTTTACTGAAATATAAGTGTATATATATGTGTGTTGGGGGCGGGGCGAGTGGGGTGCTATGGGGAAGGGGGTTATGGAGCTTTGCGCTTAAGGGGGCTATGGAGCTTTGCACTTACAAAGAGTAGAAACTTAATAGTTCTGTCCAGATGACTGATAGTTCTGTCCATATGAATGACATGTTTTTCTTGATAATGAAGATAAATATATACATACCAATCTAGTCACGGTTTTAAGTAGCATTGGCCTCTTAAAACCCAAAACCCATCTAGGCATTCTGGATTTTGAAACATTTGAACTCTATTATTAAACATTGAAAACCTGTTACCTAGATCCAGTATGTTTTTATTTTAATGAGTAAAAAATCAATCTAGAACAAAAACACAAACCAGTGGTTCTACAAAGGACGAGGTGGAGTAATAGTACATCAAAGCCGTGCTACTAAAAACTTCAAATGCATTTCCATAATGAGCCAAAAAAGGTGAAAAAAATGGAGGCTGGCTATACCTGCATCTGCTTCCTTTTCTTGCGCTTTGAGATTCCTGCAAGAAGATCTGATACATACTCAAGGGCACCCATTTTTTGAAACTTCACAAAAACAAGGATTCAGCAAAGGTCGGATGGTGGGGGACAATGTGGAACTTCGATGTGTGTTGGGGGCAATTGATATGTGAAATAAGGTTGAAGGATTGAACTTTTATAGGCAGCTACAATGCCATTAAAGCTGTGTCACACCCAAATTAAGTTAAGCAGAGGCAAAATAGAAATATAAAACAAGGGGTAAGTTGGTAGGAAAATGATGCCTCGTTTGAAAAAGAAGGAAACAAACAAGTGTTTTGTTATTATTTGAAAGCGTCTGTGGGTAGTAATATATATGAACTGGAGTCCTATGTTGTGGGCTGTCAAGCATAGATTTCTTTATGTAGTGTGTCATTCCACCTAATATCACAATAGTTTTACAGCGTTGACAACTGTACAATTAAAGAATAGATCTCAGTTTGTTTTTGTTTTTTTAAATAAGGTAAGTAGATTGTATCTGTCCATTAAATAAATAAATGTTTGGATTATTAATATAGATTTTATATTGTAGAATTTTTGGTCTTCTGTCAGTTTGTTGTATTTTTTGTTGAATTTTTAAATCATTTTGGATGTTTTTATTATTTTAATATTTTTTTAATTTTTATGGATCCGATTTACAATTTCAATTTTAATAAAAAATAATATTTTTTAAATATATAATTTTAAATAAAAAACTTTTTATCTTTAACTTTTAATATATAATTTATAATTAAAATATAAAATTTATATAAAAAATTGCATACTAAAATTCTTTTTATAAAAAATTCTGTCATGGAAAAAAAAAAAAACCCGACTCATTTATTTAATATAAAAAATATTTTTGGCCTTTGAATGTCTTGAGTAGCTGGACAGAGAATATCCCAAGGTTCCCTCTTATTATTATTGTACTTGGTGGACACGTGTCCATCATTAGAGAATGTAGCGGGAGGCTTTTCAAAGGCTATGTGAGTTGGGTTTTTGTTCTCGTATATCTATCTACATGTAAAAGCTCTTTATAGATTTCTTTCACTTTAAGCAATAGGTACCTATACTTACAAGTGGGCTAGGTAAATTTTACTTTCTCCTCCATTCAACATAATCGTAGCCGGTGAGATGTATTTTTCACCCATGATTGCTAGTTTTGATGAGTCAATTTTTATTTTTTCGTTTTTTAATAATAAATAGTATCATATCAATCAAATGCTATAAAAATTTGAGTTTAAGAAGATATAAAATGGTCTTAAAAGAGCTTAAATACACTTCACTATAATACCTATTATAAAATACATACTTATGTAAATATGTGTAAATATAATTTAAAATGTTTAATTAATATTTTTAAATTATTTATAATAAAAAAATATATGTAAGATTTAAAGGTGTATTTTGAATAAATAATTAGTAGGAGTTTGTGGTTTAAATTTGAATTTAAAAATGTATATTCAATTGTGTTAGCAATCTCACATTAAATTTTAGATTTGATAAGGATTTGACATCTCGAACATCCAAGGCATTTTAAATAGGGTTAGGAATGTTGGGGACACTTCTAGCAAGTGACAAACAATTTTAAAATAAATTGATAACTGAGTTTGTCAGCGTATAATCTTTTACTTCCTCACTCCAATTTATCCACTGTGACTTCTATGTACATGTAATAAAACATGTATTCTTTACACTAAGATGACTCTAATGCACTTATGATGTCTAAAGACTTAAGGAAAACATTTAATGTTTTTATAGGTGTACATTAGGGCTAGTGAATAATATGATGTCGTTATTTTCAGGGCCCGAAATGGTCAGAATTGTAACGTTGAAAATATTAAATTGCATAAACAAAATAAATTTAGAAATTTTAATTGTTTAATATAAATAAAACACTAGATTGTGTGCTCAAAGTGCTCCATAAGAAAATGATATTTTCAAATAGGTATAAATGCCTATAATCATTCCTTGATCTCTCTTGAGTGCACTTAAATTTATATATGAAAGAACGTGATTTATTGTGCATGCTTAATGTGCTTATTTTCAAAATTAATTACAATGCTTATATATTTATCGACAAATATATTCAAATTATAAGGACCTTATAGGTGTGGAAACCAACAGCTAACACCTATAAATGAAAAATACTATACGAAGAGGACAAATGACTCTAAATTTTTGAATACTAAAATATAAGACTTGAAACATTGAAGGTGCTTATGACTGGTGTCAGGAATGCCAGGGGTAATTCTAGCACAAAAATCCTAGAACCAAAAGAAGATATAGAGAAGTTCTAGGGTCGATAAGAAGGGGGAGAGACATTGAAATTTGAAAAACACTTCAGTAAAGTCTAAGCTAGACCAATAATTGAAAAATAGAGAAATACACAAAATATATGAATTAAAATTTAGTACATGCCTTGTGACCATTTTCAGGGGTTTACATTTTTTCCACCTTGAGGTGTGTGTGTAAGCACGTACTTAAAAGTATAAAAATGATATAAGGGTAGATGCAAGATAATGGGGAACAAAAGGGAGCTTAAAGCGACATTTTTTTTTCTGAAAATAATAATAGTTGAGCTTGGAGAGAATTTTAGAGACATTTGAAAAAAAAATTCAAAATAATGTAAGAATATGAATTGTGGTATATTGAATCTAGTTTGTAAATATATACTTTTTTTCAATAACTAGATGATAAAAGTATGTAAAATTGATACATTTTTGACAATGGCTTGGTACTTTTTGTGAAAATATAAGGAGTCTACATATGCACGAACACATTTTTTTGGAGTAAATGAATGATTTTTTTTAGAAAATTTCATATATATGTGTGTGTGTGTGTGTGTGTGTGTGTGTGTGTGTGTGTGTGTGTGTGTGTGTGTGTAATTAAATATAATTAAAAAAATATTCTCTCTCTCTCTCTATATATATATTTAATTAAAATATATATATATATATATATATATATATATATATATATATATATATATATATATATATATATATGATTGAAACTGTATATGAACACACTATTTTTTAATCCAAATTTCAAGAAAATTACTTTTTTAAAAGCATAACCAAAGTTGTGTATGTTTTTTAGATATAGTTTTTCTTAAACATTTAATTAATGGTCAAAAAGTTATAAAGGTATTTGTAATGATATGTATATAGTCCATAATGAGGTATGTTGTCTAGAAATTAATTAATAATTAGAAATAATAGTTTAACATTAAAATATATATATTTAAAAACTATGTTTTTTCCTCTACAATTATGTATAATTTTTTTATATGTAATAAAAGATGCTTAATTAAATGTGTTGGCAAAGATAGAAAAGATACATAAACTTCCTAAAATTCATGTAGGTTGGACCATGATAGGTTTTAGGCTAGATTCATACCCCCAAGCCTAATACTGAAACAATTTTTAAAGGAAAATGGAAAATTCAAATCATTGATATCTTAAAAAGGTGTATAGTAAGTGCATAGAATTGTGGGGGCGAAAGGGGGTCTTCAGTGAACGTGTTTTTCCTAAAAAACAAGAAGCCTCAACTTATACAGATTATTTTAGACACCTAAACTTAAAATTTGAAGATGTCATGTGAACATGATTTGTAGTATTTTGAATCTAGTTTCTAAACTAGTATTTTAAAAAAATCAAGTATAAGTAGGTTAAACATCACCGATGAGATGTGGGTGAGTTGGTAAAGTCTCTTGGTTGTTTCAAGCACCACAAAAGTTCAAATATCAATATGTTATTGGAGGCCGAATATGGTCAATCGTTAAGTATTCATGGGTTGGTTGTGGCTGATCATTGGCATTCTTGGGCTGGTAGTGGCTAATTATTGGTATTTTTGGGTCAGTTGTAGTTGATCATTGGTACTCTTGAACCAGTTGTGGCCATTCATTAGTATTTTATTAAGGATTTGGGCCCTTAATTATGTCCCATATTGGTTGGAACTCTGATCAAAAGTGATTGGGATAGGGACCCCTCAACCCTAAGTAATGATCTAAAAAAAGTAGGTCAAACATCAAAAATTTGAAGAGGTAGTACTATTTTAAAAAAATCATAGTAGATAGCTTTCCATGCAGCCCATCATTTTTTGAGCATCGTTTAGTTTTTTTTCAAACCCTTTGGTGGAATGTTAGATAAGATCATCTAGTTTATAACCTATATATTTTTAAAAGTAATTAATGAATATTTAATTTTTTTCTAATTTCACAAGTCGATAGACCCTAAATTATGATCAATAATGTATACTCGACCATGGGCTCCCTAGCTACTTCAACAAACATCAAAAATTAGATTTTTTTTTAATGTGTATAGAATTACATCTAGTTTGTAACTATATATTTTTTTTATTTGAATCAATGAATGAGAAGATACATAAACAAACATGAATATGTATTATTGTAGCATATAGTGCTAAAAAAAGACATACTTAGAAATAAATATAGATAACAACCTTAAATCAATAAAAATATGAAAAAAAAATTTAGAAAGATGAGAGTGTAGTTGATGTAGTAGTAATATTTTCAAGAAAAAAATTGATCAAATTCATAGTGTTTAGCATGGCCAAAATTGTGTTTTGTTGTGTTTAGTCAAAAATACACATTCAACTATGTGTTTGTAGGCCCATATCTCAGGTTTGGGAATCCAAGCCATTCTCAAACATTTAGGCATGTGTTTGCAATTATGAAATTTGAAAAACATATATGCGCTACTACTACATATGTTGAATTAACATGTACATGTAATTACCACATACATAGAATAATGTGTATTATATATGCATGGAAAATTAATCAATGTGAACCTACTTCTCTTACTTTAAATGTTTTTTTATTGGGCTAAAATGATTGGTTTATAATTTAAGAGTTAACGATCTATGGTTTGGGGTTCATGGCTTAGGGTTCAGGGATTATGAGACATGATTTATGTTTTAGGGTATATAAGGTCCAATCACAAAGTTAATTTGGGCCAAATTATTCTCCTTGAACTTATTTGTGACTATAGAATGTGGTTTTGGGCTCAATTATTCCCTACATCATCACATATTGAGCCAATTAGTCAATCAGGCTAATGAATGATGTAATTTGGGCCAAATTGAGCATTGTGAACCTCATTCTTACTGTAAAGGATGTTAATTAGGGATAAATAAATTGGTTTAGGGTTTATAATTTAGGGTTTAGGGTTTAGGGTTTAAAGTATAAAGTATAGGGTATAGGGTTTAAGGTCTAATGATGAAGGAAATTGAGGATAATTTGAGTTGTTTGAACTTATTTATGACTACATAATGTGATTTTGGGCATAATTAGGCCCAACATCATCATAAATTGAATCAATCAGTCAATTGTTCTAATAAGTGATGTGATTTTCATGAGCCCTAGATGAACATAATTATTACTCTAAATGGTGTTAAGTGGGGTTAAATTGATTGGTTTAAGGTTTAGGGTTTGCAATTTAGGGTTTAGTGTTTAGCATTTGGGGCTTTGGACTTAGGATATATAGGCCTAGTTTGGGTTTTAGGGTATAAGGTATAATTTCAAAGGCATTTAGGGATAAATTAAGCTCCTCAAACCTATTTATGGCTATAGAATGAAATGTTAGGTTCAATTGGCCCCACATCATCATAAATTGAGCTAATTAGTCAATTTGGGTAATGGGTGATGTGATTTGGACCAAATTGAGCTATGTGAACCTAATCCTTACTCTAAATGATGTTAATTGAGGATAAATCAATTGGTTTAAGGTTTACGATTTGATCATGAAAGTAATTGAGGAAAATTTGAGCTGGGTGAACTTATTTATGACCATAGAATGTCCTTTTGGGTTTGATTATCCCCCATGTCATCACATATTGATAGAATTAGTCAATTGAGGTAGTTAATGGTGCGATTTAGACTAAATTAAGCCATGTGAACCTAATTATTAGCCTAAATTAAATGGTATTTGGGGCTCAAATAATTAGTTTAGGGTTTTAAGAGTTTACAATTTAGGGTATAGGGTTTATATGTGGATTTTGGCTTTGTGGATTAGGGTTTAAGGTCAAGGGCATATGGCATTAGGTTTAAGGTTTAGGATTTAAGGTTTAGGTTATAGGGTTTAGGGTCCAACCATGATGGAAAATGAGGATAATTTGAGTTGTTTGAACCTATATATGAGCACATAATATGTTTTTATGTTAAATTATCCCCCATGTCACCATAAATTAAGTGAATTAGTTAAGTAGGATAGTTAGTGGTATGATTTGGGCCAAATTTAATCTTGTGAGCTTAATTCTTAGTATAAATGATGGTAATCAGGGCTCAAATGATTAATTTAGGGTTTTAAGAGTTTATAATTTATGGTTTATAGCTTAGGGTTTAGGTTTTATGAACCAACCAAAAAGGCAATTGAGGATAATTTGAGTTGATTGTACTTATTTGTGAGCATAAATTATGTTTTTGGGCTCTATTATCCCCCATGTCATCATAGATCAAGCGAATTAGTCAATTAGGGTAGAACTTTAGTGGTGTGATTTTGGCCAAATTTATCCCTATGAACCTAATTCTTAGTCTAAATGATTATAATTAGGGCTCAAATGATTGGTTTAGGGTTTTTAGGGATTTAGTTTTAGGGATTAAGGAACATAGTGTACCTAGGGTATAGGATTTAGGGCTTAAGGTTTACAATTTAGGGAATAAGGTTTAGGGTTTATGGTTTAGGGCTTAAGGTTTAAGGTTTACAGTATAGGGTGTAAGGTTTAGGGTTCAACCATGAAGGAAATTGAGGATAAATTAAGTTACTTGAACCTATTAGTGAGCACCAATTATGTTTTTGGGATCCTTTAGTCCCCATTTCATCACAGATTGAGCAAATTAGTTAATTATGGTATTTAATGGTATGATTTGGGCCAAATTTATCCATATGAACCTAATTATTAGTATAAATGATCAAAATTAGGTCTCAAATGATTGTTTTAGGGTTTATAGGGCTTCAAGTTTAGGGATTATAAAACTTAATGTATCTAGGGTATAGGGTTTAGGGCTTAGGGTTTACAATTTAGGGTATAGGGTTTAGGGCATATGGTTTATAATTTAGGGTATAGGGTATAGGGTTTATGGCTTAGGGTTTAAGTTTTACGATATAATGTGTAGGGTTTAGGGTCCAACCATAAAGGCAATTGAGGATATTTTATGTTGTTTGAACCTATTTGTGAGAACAAATTGTGTTTTTGGGTTCCATTAGCTCCCATGTCATCACATGTCAAGAGAATTAGTTAAATGGGGTAGTTAATGTTGCAATTTGGCCTAAAATTATCAATTTGAACCTAATTCTTTGTCTAAATGATGGTAAATAGAGCTAAAATGATTGGTTTAGGGTTTTAAAACTTAACAATTTATGATTTAGTGTTTCTAGGGATTTGGGTTCAGGGATTAGGGTTTAAGGTTTAGGGTATAGGGTATAGCAATTAGATCTTATGGTTTATAATTTAGGATTTAGGGTTTAGGTTTAGGGGTGTTTGTGCATATACCTAATATCATGTGCATGGTAAAGCTACGTACCTAGTAATACCATGTAAACATTTCTTATATTACTAAAAAAAATTTTAAAAATGTGCAATCGATGTCATTTTTTTATATTGAGAGTTTTGTCCCCTATGTACTCTACTCTATTTCATTTTTCACGTGTTTTAATTCTAGTTTTTATTGATTTGATCACTAACCCAACCCACAAAAGTAGAAAACTTTGTGTACTCATGGTTGACTAAAGAGTGCACCTTTTATTTAATGATTTGATCACTATCCTCACTTGGTACTACACATCAATCAAATCTATATGTTAATAATCAAATTGTTGTCCCCACCTTCAAAAGATGAAAACTTTATGCAATCATGGGAGATGACTTACATAATAGTAAGAAGAAGATGTTAAAGTGTAAAATGCTAGAGGAATTAGAAGTACAAAGAGAAAATCAAAGGCAACAGATGCAAAATATTTTTTCAAGTAAGTATACTATCCCAAATGGATTGATTATTTTAAATAATGATGAAATGAATAGTGATAGTATACCAAATTTTGAAAGTACAAATATCAATTTTGATAGTATACCAAATTAAAATGCAATTCCACATTCAAATTTTTTGGTTTTTAATTTTGGTGATGATGATAGTATGTAGTATGATGTAAATTATATGGAAATACCAATTCGTAAAAGTAAAAATCAAGAAAACAATATGGGAACATCGTCGAATGAAGAAACTAGTAATAAAGAAAATAATATGGAAACACCAAATCAATCAAATTTACCATGAATAACACCTCCTAGGATTTTGAAAATCAGACACATGTAATTAATTTAAATTAATGAAAATGTTTTGAAACCATGCCTATAAAAAATTTTGAGTGCCATATGAGAAGAAAAGCTGAATTTTTTTTGGACTTGCACTTTAAAAAATTAAATGAAACTCAAAGATGCCAATGTTTTCTTACATTTATGAAAGTGCATAATATGAGGCCTATAATTCACACCCTAAGACTAATAACATCTAATATTGATGGTGTAAACAAGGCAATTGTTGAAATTTTTCATAATGTATACCATCAAGTAGGTGTGAATAATTCACCAAAGATGGGAACTCTGCCCAATGCATAATAATAAAGTAGATGTGAATAATAAATGATTTATTAGACAAACAATATGGGCATTGCACATAAACAAAAAAATCTAATAAAAATAATTGGGAGACGTACAAAACTTGATGTTACTGATAATAATGACTTGCGAGTATTCTCTAGTAGATTCCTATGGAAAGACAAGGCTATAGCCGATGCCCTAAAAGATTTACTTGGAGATTTTTGGAAGGATAACACAAGGGTATTACTTGATATTAGAGATGTAGTGAAAAGAAGAGTTGGTTCTTGTAACTGTGCACCACATCCTAAACATTTTTTGGATATGACTCAAACACAATTGTACTCTAAATTTGTAAACAAATATCCACATTAGTCAAATATATATCAAAATGGCCAAACCCTTCCATGTGAAAATCAATCACATATGCACTACTTGTTGTTGTAGGCAAGATGTTGAACTTTTAATACATTATGATATTTTTCATCATGTTCATTGTATTTTATGTGCTTAAAATATTTTAGAGGACTGTGGAGTGGAATTTCTACCAAAATTAGCAAGGTAATTTATTTCATCCATTTTTTGTGAAAGACAAGATGGACTTTTTTTTTTATAATAGGCCATGTTTGAAGGGAACTTGCAACATTTGTGGTGGCTTGCTAAAATTGAAAAATTGTACCCTTGAGGAGAATACACATGAAATTGGATGAGAATTATTTGGTTTTAGTAGATATAAATCTGTTACATATCAATTAAAAGATGGAAAGTAATCTAAAAGGTGTGATCCTATTAGAAAATAAATACTTATTTCTAAATTTATGGAGAAATACAGAGAGAGAATTATATATGAGTATGCAAGGCACATGCATAGAGATCGATGGTTGAATGAACAATTCAAGCTAAGTATGGATATATTCCCGCTTGTTACTAGTGTTTCATTAGTTGACTTTATAGAGAATTACACATTATAACCATAAAGAGAGGTTTAGTCACAATACTACAATTCAATACAAGTTTTTATTTTTATGCATATAATATTCATGGATTCTCCTGATAGTATAGATCATGATCAAAAAATATTAAGGGAGTGCCACTTCTATGTCAATGATGATCAAACACATTCTTTGGAGTATGTGTAAAGTTATTTTGAGATGTTTTATGTCAAGTTGAGTGAACGGATCTGTTATCAACCAAATTTGTACCCTTTGGAAGGTAGTTCAATCCTTCTAAATTTGAAATAACATGGCAACAATCCAAGGTTATAAGTGTCCTAGACTAAGATTGAATCTCTAGGTTAAAGGGGTAACTCCCCTTCATGAATCACTTAGGATCACAACTACTCTATCAACTTCCTAGAGAAAGTGATAAAAACCTACTCTAGTGGAGGTGATGCACCAAAATAGTTTGATCACTATAAAATAGTTTTAAATACACTTTAAACATGAGACTAACCTATAATAGACACTACCCTAAATCCGTCACTCTACATCAAAATTTCTCATGAAGGTTGTGAGATGCTTGGGCTAGGAGGACTAGTCAAGAGGTCATGAAATGACACTAGTGAATAGAAAAGTCACTTAGCCTTCCAAACTTTAATTTAACACTTCATAAGACCTTAAAAACAATTAAAAACTGAACATGAATTCTACAAGGACAACATAAAAAGGAAGAAAAACTAATCACTTGATAAGATAGAACTAGTCATGCACACACATTGAAACCAGTCAAAAAAGGAGGTATAACATTACTTTATCATTAATCAAATGTTTGTAAATGGGTAGGGATTTTCCATACCTAAGTGTATGATATAAACATATTATATTAAGGTTGAATATATAGATAAAGTGATAGAATAAGGAGAAAAGGGTGTAGGAGAGAGAGAGAGAGAGAGAGAGAGAGAGAGAGAGAGAGAGAGAGAAGCATCCAAAACAGAGTTAAAATAAGAAAGGATTTTGAAACTATCTCAATAGATATTATAGGACATGTGTACTCTCTTTAATATTCTCTCCTCTTTCAAGTGGTATGGGAGTTTACAACCTTGCTTTGCTCTTGAAAATTGCCCTTTGTCTTGGCAAGTGGTGGACAAGTGGCTTCATTTATCATCAAATAATGTTGAGCTACATTATAGCTCTATTATTTACACCTTTCAACTTCTTAGGATCTCCTCAAACTGACATCTCAATGGCAATTATCAAGTAACTCCTTAGGTGTCTTAAAACCCCTTAACCTTGTCACGACTCACCTAGTTTACAAGTATCAAATCTTGAATTCATATTTAACAAGGAAATATTTCTCTATGAGATAAGTATTCATATCATATCAGACCTATAAAAACTAATTTGGAGTCATCAAACTCTCTCTAATACTCCACTTTACACCAAAAGGTCTCATTAGCATCCAATTCCTTCTACCACTAAAATCATGTAAACCTCCTTGTGTAGGAGAATGCATAGATGGTAATAACAAAATAAATATATTTTTGAGGACCCAATATCTCTTTATATATCCATGACAATTTTCATGTCCTGAATTTGAGTTGAAGTGTATTTTCATGCTTTTCTCACTCTTCAATTAGGCCTCCTTGCCTAGAAACTGAGTTTTAGCCCAAAATCACTCCCACATGTGTAAAACTTATATAAAGTATTTAATTCACTTTAATCATGCCAAGACTATGATCCATGTCAATTTTTAATTCATGAGACCCTTTACGGATATGCGAACCATGGAATGGTCAAATCCCTAGTCTAGCGGGGAAGGATGTTACAATTGTCCTATAACAACTTATGAATTACAAATTTAGAAAGAAGGATGTTACATATTAATTCCTCACTAATAAAATTTACTTGATTATCCATGGTTTTTTATGGTTGTTAATTTGATTTGATTATTATATAACTAAGTTGTAAGTCATGTGCTATAGGATAATTGTATGTTGCTTTAATTTCATGATTACATTATTATCAATTAGTTATATTATACATTATTTTTATTGTGATTATGTTGATTGTTATTATAGCAGTATTTTAGGATATATGTCATGATGTTATAGACTAACTACCTTCTTATTGTGAGCTTGATGAAAAAGAGATTCATACCTCAAAACATGATAGAGTGAGAGCATCATCAAAGAGGATGATGTAGATATAAGTTTTGGGAGATGATACATGAATGATTAAAACTCATGCACACATCATGTTAAATAGTACACATTAAATGCATTGTTTGAATTGTTAACATTAGTACATTCTTTATGTTATCTACATTTAGATATTTTTTTATGTATGTTAGTTGTGTGTTAGCTCAGTTTAATGCTTATGTGGATTTAATCTTATGTGATTTCATTTTTCATGTTAATGTATTCATGATTATTAATATTTTCAAAAATGTAAATTTGCATGAATAGTGTGTGAAATGTTGATTACTACTAAAAAGTGTCGTCGGCCTTATATTAGTCTTATTGTTATCAAGTCATGATGTCGGTCATCTACATTAGGTTAATAACAAAATTGTTTTGTTATCCCAGTACTAACCTATGAACTAAACCTAGAGATTATCAATAGTGTAAATTTGCATTTAAGGATTAATGAGTTAATTATTATTTTTAAGTCATTAGAAAAATATATAATGGAAAAGTCTCATATAGGAAATAAAACCAATAAAGCGATTGTATTGAATAGAAACTATGTTATAATTAGAGTATGAATTAGAAGAAAGCCATGCTTTTGGAAAGAAAGAAAAGTAGGTGACTTATGGAAATTAAAGAGCTTAAAAAAAAAGGAAAAACACAAAAAGAATGGTAAGTATTAAAAAAAGAGGAAAAGTCATTCAAAAAAGAAGAATGAAAGAAAAGGAAGAAGTGCAACATTAGATAAGAGGAGGAGACATGAACGAAAGAAGTGAAGTGCAACACATTAAGGAGAAGGACTAAACTGAGCAAAAGTTGTCTGGATAGTGCCATCCCAGTTTAGAAGCTTACAAGGTAGGTGGCATCTTAAATTTTATTATGAAGTTAGTTATATATAATATGTGTATGAAATAACTGAGAATATTTTTAAATAAATCCATGGAAAAATATATGATTGTGTAATATAGGGATCTGGGTATTATTTTATTATATATATAGTGAACTACATATGTATATAGCAATCTGATTTAGTTGTATAGCAATATGTTTGGTGTATTCATATATATAGTAATCATATTCAACAGAAAGTAACATAAAACTATATATAACATTATAATATATACCTAACTATATATTCAATTGATTTAATATAGATCGAATGATAACGCTGATGGATATATATAGTTCTGAGTTACTAATTAGTTCGATATAGTTATGAGCCATAGAGCTATTTGCCATTTATAATTTGAACTATGTATATATTGAACTATGTCTATATAGTAAACCATATATGTATGGCAAACTATATAAGTTTAAACAACAACACATATATAGGAATGAATCGAGAAAATATATAAGTATAATTGTGTGAGAAGGTATTTACGAGTTGCATGTTTATTCAATGTAATAAAAATAATGATATGGATATAGGTATAAACTAATATTCAAATCCATGAAAGTATATGGATATAGCGATCCATGCATTATATTATTCAAAATAGTAAACATAGAGAAAATTGGACTATGTATTCTTACCTTCAAAACTGGATATATATATATATATATATATATATATATATTGTGTGTGTGTATTCCTAAATAATGAAATAGGGTTTATATATGGGCTATGTGTGTATAATTTTTACACAAAATTTTGAATTTATAGAGATGAATGAATTAATGTCATATGTTGTAAGCACTATGATCTTATAAATAAATGAACTTATTATTTAAAATATTAAGCATAGAGAAAATTGGACTGTGTATTCTTACATTCAAAACTGAATATATATATATATATATATATATATATATATATATATATATATATATATATATATATATATATATATATATATAATGATAATGTGTATTCTTGAATTATGAAATAGGGTTTACATATGGGCTATGTGGGTGTGTAATTTTTACAAGAAATTATGAATATATAGAGATGAATGAATTAATTTCATATGTTGTAAGCATTATGATCTTATACATAAATCAACTATGCATAATTGTTTAAAAACTACACACACATGATTTGAGTATGTATTCGGCACACAAAAAGTGAGGATGTATGAACTATAGGTTTTATTGACATTCAAACAAGAGGATATATGTATATATTATGTATATCACCTTTCTAAATAGTGATTAATGGTATGTTGTCTGTATATACATATAATTTAAAATATAAGTTCAAGTTCCTTTGTAAAATATGTAATGTATTTGTAGTCCTTAAGTGTGTAAGCGTTATTTATGAGAAGTTGATTGTGTCAAACTTGAAAGAATATATAAGAACTGGTTGCATTGTTCAAACACTCATACAACAGTGTCAAGGTCATAAATTATTTGGTTCTCAATGAATTATCTTTAGATTTGATATTATAAATACTTAAGGAAACTCAGAAAGAGTATAAACTTCCAATTAAAAAATAAAGACAAAGCTAGGTATGTATGGATATTTGCTTATTACACACTATTTTGAATAATTTGGGATAATGTAATACAATCTAAGGACATAGATTGGGGAAAAATAAGTGAATTGAATTGGAATCAATTTGATCATAGTTGAATTATATCCTTCATGTAGGAATAAATGAGTCAAAATAAGGGTTTTGGAAATGTAGAGAACCTTATATAGAACTTGATGTATTTTTCATGAATGGTTCAATAGTTTTTAGAAGCATATAAGTTTTCTTTTATAAAAATAAAAAATATTATTAGTATGGGAGAACAATAATTATGTATTAAAACATATGTAGTATATGTTATGCAAGGTGCATAAATATATGAAATATATCTATATGAGAATATAGATACTCATATACATAGATAGCTTGTATTTATATATTGGGATGCATATCTATAATTATAGATTATGATTAGTGAAATAAGTTACATAATCTCAAAGGATAGAGTGTTATATTCATATGCACAAAGCCTCTTAAAAGTATAATAAGGTAAATAAATGAGAGATTATGCTTATGTTTATAAGTTAATTTATCATGACTGGTGAAAGTAATCATGTAGTATATACAATATACTAAGATATTGTTGGTGGTACTGCATTTACTTATGAAAATTAGAAATAGGTAGTCTAATTATATATTTCTCATGTTTGGTATAAACAAAACTTGTTATGATTATTATTATTTATGTGATAAATAATATAGTGGAGATTTATTCTTACGTTTGATGAACTAAATGTATGAATTTTGATTATTCATATGTTTAGCATGTTCTATGCCTGCTAGTAATAAATAATATGTATAAATTTGACATTTATATTTATATTAACCAAATCTCGTATTACTAATACTAAGTAAGTAGTGAGACGGACTTCACTAGCTTACTAGCATCACCAATGCTAGATGAAGGTAATATGATCAAGTGGTATGTATAAATTTGACTGATCCTAGAGATCAATATCTATTGAAAATTTTAGCCAAAGTAATGTTAGTTAGACATTATCATATCATATGTATGATTTACATGCTTGTGTAATATCATGTAAGAACAGATTTATTTATGGTATACTTCATATTCTTAAAAATAATACAACACACAGGTACTAGCTTATCTATTTGGAATCCTACACAATCTACAAGGTCTGTGATTGGTGTCAAAAATTACTTGGATGATGCTCTCCCTCCCTAATATAGTACTTATTTGGATGATACACTTGATATTGCCAAAGATACTGGAGTTCAAAAAATTCATGCTCTATGAAGCCTTATATCTTGTATTGCATTTATTGTTATTAAAACATTATAACCGAAGAAATGTAATTATTTTCTCATTGTACCATGACAATAGTGGCTGCATGTTTATACCAACCACGGATGGAAATTTGTATATACTTTCTATATTCAATTATGTTTTGTTTCATATGATGCTAGTGATCAGTAATAGGTATATGTTACATGCTTATTTTACATTTAAGATAATCAAAATGTTTTATCTAGATCACTAATTAGATTCTCATGGTGAAATCTAACGAAATAATACATTGATTTTTTTTTTTTAATCATGTTATTCTATGTAGATCCCAATGGAGATGTTATGGATCTTTGGGACATTGTTTATGGCACAGTAACAAAATTGATAAATATAGATGAGTACTAAAAATGGAAAGTTAAAGACAAAAAATCTTTCCCTTATTGGTCTTGGCTTATTAAATCCATATCTAAATCATGTGAATTTCAAAAAATCTTCCAAGGAAATTTGGGAATCACTAAACACACTATTTAGTTCTTAAGTCGATGGCACAGAAATACCCATTAAGAAAAATTTGTATGGTTTGAACATAGGAGGAGATATAGTAGCCCACATCAGCAAGTTTCACTCACTTCTAAATCAATTGGTAGGAATAAAAGAAGTTATCAGAAAATGATACAAAATCCATATTACTCAATAGTATGCCTAACAGTATGTCACATGTAGTGTTCACCTTAAGCAAGCTAAATCTAAGTCTATCAAATGTTATATCCACATTGCTTGATGAAAGAAGTAAAATTTTATAATAAGAAGAAGTAATTCTCACACGAATCAAGCCCAACACTTCTTCCAAAAAATATAAATGTGTGATCATAAAAATTAAATATACATGTTTCTGATGTAAAAATCCAAGCCATGTAGTTCTAAATTTCAAATAAAGAGCACTTGATCTTCTTTATGGAAAGGTGAATAATAAATCAATGATGCAAAAGGAAAGTGATATAGAGGCAAATAGTTCTCCATCAAATATTGAATAAGTGGTTCATAAAAGTGATGAAGACTATCTCTATTAGTTTTTTCTCAGCGTATTTCAGTACTAAGGGGCGGAATGATAAGTATTAGTGTGTTAGTGCTGAAAATAAATAAATAAATTATAATAAAAGAGTTGTCATAACAACTCATTATATGTAATTATGAAAAAATAAAAGAGTTGTTTTTCATATAATATAACTCAATAGGAGATAGGGATCAAAGAGAGATATTAGGAGATAATAATATTCAAGAGATATGTGTTGACTCATATGTATTAGGGGAATTTTACACTATATATGTAATTTTTTTTTTAGTGAATAAGACATGTTTTCATGATCGATAATTTGCTCTTCTATATTATTAACTTGTGATATTAATAAAAACATAAATATTTATTAATTAATTTTAAAATATATATAAGTTAAAAACTATAGGATCTTATCTAACTTTACATCAAAGGGTTTAAAATAAACTAAATGGTGCCAAAAAAATGATGGACCGTACAGAAATCTATCTACTTTAATTTTTATAAAAAAATAGTACTACCTATTCAAATTTCTGATGTTTGACCTACTTATACTTGACCATTTCAAAAGCAAAAAAGTAATTTGAAAACTAGACTTGAAATTTTACATTTTATATTCCCATTATTATTGTAAATGTTGATGATCTGTATGGATTATTTTCTCTTTCCCTATTAAATAATGCTTCCAATTTTTCATAATTTATACTAAAGAATATAATTCCTTATCATAAGTAGGATATTTCCTTACCACACTTGCGAAGGTTTTTTAATGGTAACAAACAAGTTTTCACTTTTGCATTAAAATGACACCCATAACATAATCACTTGCATCAGTATCAATCTCAAATGGATGGTGTAAGTTCGTGAGTGTAAGGTTAGGGTTATGCCTATCTTTTCTTTCAAATTTTCAAAGTATTTTTGGTGTTTGCCTCCCAAATGAAATACCTATTAGGTACTTATCAAAGCATGCAAAGGAGATGTAATAAATGAAAAGTTAGCAATGAATTTCCTCCAATATTGGACTGCCCCTAGGAATTAGTCTTAGGAAACTTCATAATGGATTTAAATTTAGAGGGATCAATTATCAATTCACCACCCCCTATTACATAGCCTAAATAAACCAAATATGTTTTACCAAATTCACATTTAGACATATTTAAGTACAATTTCTCCTTTTGTAATGTATCAAAGACTTTCCCAATGTGTTTAACATGATCTTCCCAAATTTTACTAAAGATCAAAATATCATCTAAGTAGACTATAAAAATCATCTATGAATGGCATAAACACATCATTCATAACCTACATGAATTACAAAGCCCAAAGGGCATAACAAGTCATTCAAAGAGACCTTGTTTATTTTTAAAAACTATTTTCCAAATAAAACGTTTGCTAATCCTAACTTGGTGATAACCAATTTTTAAGTCTAAATTAGTGAAATAAAAAATATTTTTTAATTGATATAGCAAATCATCAATGTGAGGAATAGGGTATCAATTTTTCACTATTATCTTGTTCAATGCTTATAAATCCTTGCACATTCACCAGGTGCCATATTTATTTAACACCAAAAATAATTGGCAAACCACATGGAGAAGTGCTTGGATGAATGACCTCTTTCTCGAGTAGATATTGGACTCGTTTATTTTTTCATTTTCCACCATAGACAACCTATGCATGTAAATGTTAGGAAGAGTTATATCTTTTTGTAGTTGTATTTCATGTTGTTTATCCCTTTTAGGAGGTAAACCTTGTGGATCTTGAAAACATCATCATAATCTGACATTAACTTAACTATTTCATGATTATGTTTAGGATCACAACCTTCTATCTACTTGGATTTATAATCATCCTTGGCTTTTACAATCATGAGTACAAAGTTTTTGCTTACACTGGCAAGTCTTTTCATCTATCATGTAGATACAAGTGATAAATTTGCCTTTATCTGATGGGCTCTTGCAATGTATTCAACCCCGTCTTTTACAAAAAAAATATTTATTCTCTTCTATATATAAGATTACTTTTCTATCATATAAATATGGACTTCTAAGTACAATGCGACAAATTTCAAGTGGAACCACATCTAATTATACATCATCAATGAACTTAGAGGCAATTGTGGATCCTAATTTACATGTTTTAGTGACCTGTAGTTTTGCATCATCACACACCCATCCCAAAGGGTATGGATTCGGATATGGTTTAGTATTAAGCCCTAATTTTTTGACAACTTCTTCATAAATGAGATTAGCTTGTGATCCACTATCAAAAAGAGTATATATTTTAGTATGTTTAGAAATCACCCTTATGTGGAAAAGTTCAATTCTTTTCATTTCATCATATATAGACTTAGAATTAAAATAAGAATGAAAAGTATGATATTTAGTGCTAGAATAAAAATAAGATGGACCTTTCAAGCCCATAATGGTGATCTTGGTCTTATCACTTGAATCTGATCCAAGATCTTGTTGTATTGGTGTAGTAGTCTTATTATTACCTTTCTTATTCCCGAACCTTTTTGTCCTGAGTTTTGGATGGATCTTTCAGAACTTGGCATCTTCATGACCTTATTTTTGCAATGTAAACAAAAAATCTTCCCATACTATTTCTTGAATATAAAAGTGTGTTTCATCTTACCCTTTCCTTTACCTTTACTTTTAGGTGGTTTACTTGGTTTCTTTATGAATTTTCCATAGTCACCTTACTCCTTGATTTAATGTGGGTAGCTTGGACACTAACTTCATCAAGGTTAGTGGGATTAAACACAAGTATTGTATGCTTCAAATAACTATGTAACCCACTAATATACTTTAAAAGAGTGCATTAAGTGTAAAGTGGAATGCCCAAAACTAAAGCACTTTGTCTAAAATCTTAAGTGTAATCTTATACATTTTGACCCTTATTTTGCCATAAGTTTTTTCAATCCATAGTAGCTTGTTGCATATAACCCAATAGATAAAATTATTTCTTTTAATTTAGAAACAAAATCATTCCAAGAAGAAATCACTTTACCATGTTTCAAGAGATCCTCTTGTGTCTTACTCTCCCACCAAATGAGTGATGTATACCACCCAACTGAAGAGTAGCTAATTATACTTTTGCTTCCTCAATTTCAATCTTTTGAACCCTGTAGTATACTTAAATATGCTTGATCTAATTATCTAATTTATTTACACTAAGCTCTCCATTGTAAATTGACAAATCAAACTTAATATCAAGATTTAAAATGAAGGAAACTAAATCAGAAATTTTCTTTTATTTATCATCAAATGAATAAATAGAAGGTTTGGAAGGAGATGGAGGAGATTTATGAGGTTCCTCTCCTTTACCCTTACCATTGCTTTCTTCCTCTTGTTTACCTTCACTCCTCTTCTTCCTTTCTCAGTAAAACTTTTCCACCATGTTCTTCATCTCTAGAAAAGCTTGACAGAAGACCATTTTTGAGTATGGTTCTTCCCTAGGAGGTTTCATTATTTGACTTTGGATTGCACATTTTGAACTAATTTCTGGTTTATACTCTTCAAACTTGATCCTTCTCCACATTTTGACTTAGATCTAGTTAGCATTCAAAATGAAAATTTGTAAATTATAAAATCACACAAATTAAAGCTTGATCAATATCTTTGATACCAAAATCGATCTGAAATGAGTGTAAATATAAACTTAATCAATTTAACCAATTTTGAATGCCTAATAACTTTTTCTCATTTTTTGTAAATAAATGGTCCTAATAATTAAAAAACAAATTATAATTGATTAAAAATAACAAGCAAAATGAATAAAACATAGAGAAATGAAAACCAAGCTCAATACTGGAGTTCACCCCTATTAGGCTATGACTTTGAGTTTAGAAAAGATCTTAAACCAATCAATTAATGACATTAAATAATTTTCATACAATATTTCCACCAATTTTTAATCTATAATAAAACTCTACCTCTGTCTTGAATAAGTCTCGAGATGTCCCTGACTTAATTCTCTAAGAAACTTCTCACTTCAAAATGCACTATTGCTTGTCTTCTCCTTACAAAAGGCTTTGAATTCATTAACATTTAAATATGTTTTTGCCTCTTATATATTGTTTCAAGATATTTGGTTTAATGGCTAAGGGCCTTATCCTTTTTCCCAAAGATAGGGGTTCAAATCCTTCAAACGTGCCCCTTTATCCTTTACATGCCATAAAAACCCACATTTATGGGTTGTTTAAATGTTTAAAGGGTAAATATAGCCATAGAAACCCTTTAAAGTCAACTTGGATAGTGTATTATCCCACATTGCTTTAGATGTGAAACAACCCAAGTTTTGAAAAGAGGCATTTGCACCCTTGAAGAGGTCCTGGAACCATCCCATGTCTTGGAACAATTATCCACTTCAAATCATAAGTTCACATCATTTATTACAGATATTTGTGAATGTTTTTATCCACCAAAATATAATACAATTAATGAAATACCAATGCCAAGGTTTTTTAAAGAGATTAGAAAAATAATAAGCATGGGAGCCTACTAGTACTATTCATATTGTAATGTGATCAAGATTGAGGGGGTTTTGTGGTCTCCCATCGCGCTACCCATATATGTTCTAGATAAGCTGGCAAAGTAGGAGATTACTTACCAAATTATCCATGGATTTGATGGAGTATGTACAGAAAATAAATAAGCTTTGTGGCCTCCAATGCCATATTAAGTGGGTAAAATTATTTTTCAAATTATGGGTGGTATTACACACAACAACAACTCACCAATATTCCTTTACTTTGGATGACCATGATTTAGGGAAATTGGATACAAAGGGTCATGTCAAAATACACATTAATATTTCACTCAGGGGGAAAGTATTAATATTATATAATCTTCATCCACACCCCCAAGATTAGGTGCTCATTAATGTTACAGATGATGAAGAAATGGATACAAAAATGTAGATAGTCGGAATTAGAGCCTCACCTCCAAGGCCCAAGAAAGATAATAGAATCAAGATGCATTTCTAGTTTATGATGATTCTCTTGCCACATATGCATACCTAAGAAAGAAAGTGCTACATGGACTCAAGTTTCTCCAACTATTTTTAAAATAATATTTTTCATGCAAGAGGTAACTCAGTCCCTTGTTCCACCTTATGTTCAAATTCCTCTCTCTTCTCCTATAGTATAAATATTTGATAGTCCACCTGCTCCATCTATTATTGAACAAATAGTGGTGACTCCTGCTCCTCCTTTCATGCCTCCACTAGAGAATGACCCATTTGATACTCTTATTTTGGTTCTACATAATGCCCCAAAGTATTTGTGTTGCTTGTCCTTAGCCAAGCTCAATCCATGACACATGAAAAAGTTTCCCTTCTCCCTAGTAGTGGGGAAAATATCCTTCCTTTGTTAATTACAACATTAAAATTTGATAGATATATCCCTAATAAAGAGGCACCACTTCAAGATAGGGCTACATTGCCAATAATTGATCCTTTAAACATCTTGCCTACTTTCAAGATCATTGTTATTTCTAGGCTACCCAATTATATTGATCATTTTATATCAAAGTCTAAGGAGTCCAAGAAGAAAGAGAAAATTCCTAATATTTTACTAAACAAGGCCCAATTTGATTATCTAACAGCAACACAATCCACTTCCCCAGTATAGGCCACCTTTGCTACTCCAATTTCACTGCATATCGCTACCACTATAACTCATACTCCTACATCCACCACATCTACAACCTTCATACTTGTTGACCCCATTGTCACGATTCTAAGGTCCACTTCACTCAAATCATCCCCATCTACATTAGTCACACCACCAATAGCATTAGCAATCTCAATATCACATGCATATAAAAATTAGATTGAAAACTTATTCAACCCACAAAAGGAAAGACAAAGGAGATGATAATACTCAAGGAGATGGAGGTTAATCTAAAGTTTTAAAAGGACACGGTGAAACTCAAGAGAGTGACCTTGAGAAAAATATCAAAAGAGGAAACTCCCACATCATACGAGATTGAAGAAGAGCTTTCCACTTTGACAAGGAAGAGAAAGGCTAGGTAGAGCGAGAAAGATGAATTTGTAAAGGACCCTAACTTTATGGTGGTTTCCATAGGGGAATTAGATAGGAGGGTTGTGCAAGCGATGAAACAAAATACGCAGAGATTAGAAACTAAAAAATAAAAATAAAAATTGCAATCCTTGAAATTATAATTGATGAAGTAAAAAATGCTTTAGTCATTTTAATGTTTGTTAGTCATTAGTTTTCAAATAAAAAACAAGAGTGTTCCCTAGAAACAAAAAGTTAAACTATATCAAAGTTACATTGCTAGATTGGAAATCAAGCTGAGAAACCGAAGCAAAGTAATACAAAAAATATATATGTTTTCCCACTTGAAATTGACGACATTGTTTGACATTGGCGCATTCTAAAGTTTTGTAATGCATATGAGGTCTTCATTGTAGGAGTGGTCAAATGATATAACTATAGTCCTCAATTCTATTGATAATGGTACATGATTTTGGTGTTGTTTCAAGAAGTTGGCATTATTTTATTTCTTACTCTTTGGTTTCCTTTATATAATTTACACTTATGATAACTAACTTCATGACAAAGTTGAAAGGGAAGGTTTTAAAAACCAATCATGGGGGATCACAAAAGTGATCGATGTATTCAATTATGACAGAGATAAAATATAACACGCTACGATAATGAAAGGTACACTTAACATCTTGTTGGCAAACCATGCGAGGTTAATGGCCAAGATAGATTCTTTGTTTCAAGCTCCAATTATAAATCTAATAAGAATAGAAGAAGACTACTAGAGATACACTCTTGCATTCAAAAATCAATAAATTAACTCCTCAAAAACTCTACAAAAATCACAGAAAAAAATCTAATTTTAATATTATATATATTTTAAAACATTATAATTTTTTGAACATGATTTGTCATAATTTTTATCTCAATTTAAAAACTTGTATTAACTTTTGCATGTAACTTTGAGACGGTGCCCATCTAATTCTACATATACACATTGTATTTACTGAGGGATAATTTTACAATAAAATATTAAAATTTCTTAAAACATTAAATGCGTTACTTTGTATTTTCTTCTCTATTTCTAAATAATATATATAAGATATTGAATCAAATTATTAATTTATAGAGTGTTTGTTTGTTTTTTATGAAATTATTTATTTAAAGATTGGGGTTATGAATTGCAAGGAGTCAATTGAGTAGTAACTGATTCCACTGTTCTTGTGGGTAAAACTTATTTTATAATATTGATTTTGTGAATGAATGTGCTCAAACAATTTATGATGAGTCAAAATATAAAGTTAATGTCACAAGAAATATTCGCAGTATTATTTTAAATCTGTGTTCTTCTAAATCTGAGTCATAACTAGAGATGACTGAGCATTATTTTAAATCACGCAGTGAATTTCAGATCGTAGTCAGTCTAAAGAAGATATCTAATGCAAAATTGGCCTCGGATAAAATTATTTATGAGACATCCTCTCAAACACAAATGCCTCTACAGCCGCCACAGTCTCTAATTTTTTTGAAAGATTAGACTAATTTAAATTACATGATAGAGCAGGGATTTGGGTTGTCATCGCTGAACATGTTTGTGTATTGTTAGTCTACAGAGTTGTTGTTGGTGACAGCATTGTAGTCAACCTTTCGGACATAGCCAGCAGGTGCCTTTTTGTCATAGAACTGTGCGGTATAAGGCTGAGACACCAGATTGTATGGAACGTGCGGCCAAATCCCTGCTCGTTTTCCAGTCGTTTTTACATTCTTCATCACCTTGTTCGGCTCCACATAACCGGTTACGGTCACCTTCTGCATTTTCCTGTTTATATCCACCGACTTCACGTCTGAATAAAGCATCCGTAACGAATTAGTCTTCAGTTTTATATATTTGTAAATTCCTGTAAGTCAATGCAGAAACATATATTGGGGTCTGGACGATAACCTTTCATGGAAGAGACAACGTTCTTTACTTTGAGCTCACATTCATCACAATCCATGCGAACTTTCAACTCCACAGTCTGCACAAAAATGGTAACATTTAAACCAAATTTTAATAAAAAAAGGATTGAGCCATGACACCCATGAAAAGATACATTGAAATTTGAAACATTATAAGATTTAAAAAACTTCTGATTTAATAAATTATGGAACTAAGTGATAATACCATCAAGAAGATACATTCAATATAAACAATAAGCAATTTAAATATTTAACAAAATTCTGATTTAACAAAATGGGTTTTTAAAACTTTATTAATGGACCAACGATCTTTTAACAGAATACATACCCTTCAACCCTTACGTCTAAACTGAAAATATCTCTAAACTGAAAAAATCCAGATATCTAATATTAAAAAACCTCAATCAATTTTTAAAAAATCATCTAAGCAAGCTTGCAACAGTTTTGATTGGTGGTTGGTTGGTTATGCAGTCACTATTGGGATGGTGGATATTCTATTCTCCTTGTACTCCACAATGAATCTTCCCTCTGTCATGGAGGCTACATTTGGTTTTACTGAAGCAAGTATATATATATAGATATCTAATATTAAAAAACCTCAATCAATTTTAAAAAAATCATCTAAGCAAGCTTGCAACAGTTTTGATTGGTGGTTGGTTGGTTATGCAGTCACTATTGGGATGGTGGATATTCTATTCTCCTTGTACTCCACAATGAATCTTCCCTCTGTCATGGAGGCTACATTTGGTTTTACTGAAGTATATATATATGGGGAGCTTTGCACTTACAAAGAGTAGAAACTTAATAGTTCTGTCCATATGACTACATGTTTTTCTTGATAATGAAGACAAATATATACCAATCTAGTCATGGTTTTAGGTATCATGGGCCTCTTAAAACCTTAAAACCCATCCAGAGATTTTGAAACATTTGAACTCTATTATAAAACATTGAAAATCTGTTACCTAGATCTAGTATGTTCTTATTTCATTGGAGAAAAAAAATCAATCTACAACAACCGTCCAATACCCTAAAAAGAATAAAAATATATCAATGGTCCTACAAAGGACGAGTAATAGTCCATCAAAGTCGTGCTACACAAAACTCCAAATGCATTTCCATAATGAGCCAAAACAGGTGAATAAATGGAGGCTTGCTATACCTGCATCTGCTTCCTTTTCTTGTGCTTTGAGCTTCCTGCAAGTAGATCTGATACATACTCAAGGGCACCCATTTCTTGAATTTTCACAAAAACAAGGATTCAGCAAAGTTTTTCAAGCTTAGGTCGGATGGTGGAGGACAATGTGCAACTTCGATCTGTGTTGGGGCCAATTGATATGTGAAATAAGGCTGAAGGATTGAACTTTTATAGGCAGCTACAATGCCATTAAAGCTGTGTTGCACCCAAATTAAGTTAAGCAGAGGCAAAATAGAATTATAAAACAAGAGGTAAGTTGCTAGGAAAATGACGCCTCTTTTTTAAAAGAAGGAACCAAACAAGTGTTCTGTTACTCTTTTGAAAGCGTCTGTGGGTTGTAATATATATGAAGTGGAGTCCTATGTTGTGGGCTGTCAACCATAGATTTTTTTAAAAGAGGGACGGGGTATGGTGGGGACCCTAAATCTCTCTTCTTTATTTGGAATATTGTACGCACTTGAACGGACATACGGACTAATAACTGAAAAAAACACAGTATACAAATTTGGGTGGTACGCCTCCGACAGCGAATAATGTGATGTATAATTAAAGAATCGATCACAGTATTTTTCATTTTTTTTTTTTAAAAAAAAAAAAATTAAGATAAGTAGATTGTATCTGTTCATTAAATAAATAAATGTTTTGGATTATTAATATAGATTTTTTATTGTAGAATCTTTGGTCTTCTGTCAGTTTGCTGTATTTTTGTTGACTGTCTTTGATCCTTATTTAGAGATCTTCGGAACAAGAGATCTTGGCTGTTCCCGTTATCTTAATATTGTCTGGACATTTATCGTGTCCTAGATTCGGTTTATAATTTAAATTTTTTAAAAAATAATAATTTTTAAATTTAAAATTTAAATTAAAATCTTTTTATTTTTAATTAAAAATAAATTAACTTTCAATTGTAATATATAATCTATAATTAAAATATATAACATATATAAATAAATTGCATACTAATTTTTTTTTTAATATAAAATTTCATAATGAAAAAAAGACACGATTCACTTATTTAATATTTTATTTATTATAAAAAAATATTTCTGGCCTTTTTTAATGTCTTGAGTGGCTGGACAGAGAGAATATCCCAAGGTTCCCTCTTACTATTGTACGTGGTAGACACGTGTCCATCATGAGAGAATGTACAGGGAAGCTTTTCAAAGGCTATCTGAGTTGGGGTTGTTCATCTGTATGTACTACATGTTCTTTTAATGCAAAAGCTCTTTATATATTTCTTTCACTAGCATTAGTTACAAGTGGGTTATATAAATTTTACTTTCTCCTCCATTCAACATAATTGTAACCGGTGAGATGTATTTTTCACCCATGATTTATAGCTTTGATAGATCCAGTTGGCGTCCTCTTAACCTTTTAAGGATGACAACCAAAGCCAGGTTGTAAACCAAAGTCAATTTTTTATTTTTGTTTTTGAATAATAAATAGTATCATGCCAATCAAATGCTATAAAATTTGAGAGTACGAAGAAATAAAATACTCTTAAAAAAGATACATTTGATTATAACACTTATTGTAAAGTACATAAAGGGTAAGTAAATATGTGTAAATATAATTTGAAATATCTAATTAATATTTTTAAATTAATCATAATAAATTATATATATAAAGGTTTTTTTGGGGTGTATTTTGAATAAATAATTGTTAAAAGTTTATTGTTTAAATTTGAATTTAAAAATGCACATTTAATCGTGTTAGTAATCTCACTTTAAATTTTGGATTTGATAAGGATTTAACATCTCGAGTATCTAAGGTACTTTAAATAGGTTAAGAATATTAGGGGCACTTTTAACAAGTGATAGACAACTTCAAAACAAATTGACGATTGATTTCGCCAGCTTATAATCTTTTACTTCTTCACTTCAATTTATCCAATGTGACTTTTACGTACATGTAATAACAAATTTATTCTTTACACTAAGACAACTCTAATGTGCTTATGATAACTAAAGACTTAAGGCAAGCATTTAATGTCTTTATGGATCTACATAAAGGCTAGTGAATAATATGACAACATCACTATTTTTAGGGCCCAAAAGGGTAAGAATTGTGACATTGGAAGTATTAAATTACATAAACAAAATAAATTCAAAAATGTTAATTGTATAATTTATAGAAAATACACTAGATTGTGTGCTAAAAGTGCTCCCTAAGAAAATGATAGCTTCAAACAATGATCAATGCCTACATTGTTTGATCTCTCTTGAGTGCACTTAGATTTCTATGTGAAAGAATATAATTTCTTGTGTGTGCTTAGTGTGCTTATTTAAAAAATTAAACATAATGCTTGTATATTTATCGACAATTATATTCATATTATAAGGACCCTATTGGTGTGAAAACTGACATCAAACATCTAGAAACAAAAAATATGATACAAAGGGGATAAATGACCCTAACTTTTTGAATACCAAAATATAAGACTTGAAGCATCGAAGGTGCTTATGACTAGTGTCAAGAACATCAGGGACACTTCTATCACAAATATCCTAAAAGCGCAAGAAGATAGAGTGAATTTATAGGGTCGATAAAAAGGGGAGAGATATTGAAAGTTTAAAAACACTCCAATAAAGCCTAAGCTAGACTAATAATTGAAAAATAAAAAAGTACACAAAATATATGAATTAACATTTCGTAAATGTATTATGACCATTGTTCAAGGGTCTACATTTTTTCTTACTTTGAAGTGTATATGCAAGCACATACTTAAAAGTATAAAAATGATATAAGGGTAGATGCAAGATAATGAGGGATAAGAGGGAGGCTTAACAGAACGCTTTTTTTTCCCTGAAAATAATAATAGTTGAACTTAGAGAAAATTTTAGAGACACTTTGAAAAATAATTTGATGATAATGTAAGAATATGAATTGTGGCATACTGAATCTAGTTTCTAAATATATATTTTTTCAATACCCAAATAATAAGAGTGTGTAAAATTGTTGCATTTATGACAATGGTTTGGTACTTTTTATGAAAAAATGAGGAGACTACATATGTATGACCACACTTTTTTGGATTAAATGAATGAAATTTTATATTAAATTTCATATATATAGAGGAAACGTTGAATATTTTTTAGAATAATTTTTATTAATTTTTTAATATATATATATAGAAATTTGAAACTAATATATATATATATATATATATATATATATATATATATATATATATATATATATATATATATATATATATATCCAACGTTATGTAGAATGTTTAGATATAAATTTTTATCAACTTTCGATTAATAGTCAATAATCTATAACAGTATTTATAATGATATGTATATAGTCCATAATGAGGTATGTTGTGTAGAAATTAATTAATAATTAAAAATAATAATTTGACATTAAAATCAATTATATATTAAAAATTTATGTTTTTTCTTATATATATATATATATAAATTTGTTTGATCAAATGTGTTGACAAAGACCAAAAAAACATATAAATTTTCTAAAATTCATGTGGACTGGTCTATGATATGTTTTAGGCTAGGTTCAAACCCAACAAGCCTAAACGTAAACGAATTTTAGAGAGAAAGTAAAAAATTCAAATCAATGATATCTTAAAAGGGTGTATGCCTTTTATAGAAGGGCAAACACATTTTATAAAGGGTGAATGCCCTTTGAAAATGGCATACACCCTTTGGATAAAACCTTTTAAGGGAAAAATCCTTTTGAAAAGGGTGTAATCCCTTTGGAGAAGTCTAAAAAGTCTTCTCCAAAGGACATACACCCTTTATAAATGGTGTTTGCCCTTTTGAAAATAAAAAAATGTCATATAATGGAATTACTCATTTGGAACTACCACCACATAGGGCGTGCATGCTTTTCAAAAGGGTGTACCCCCTTTGGAATTCATAATTCTTTTTTTGTTTTCCTATAAAATTCACCCAATCATTTTATATTTTATAAACTTGGAACTGGTTTTTATTACTGACACTCTATAAATTTTACAAATTCTCCACTTATTTTGTTTCAATTAGGATAAATTATTCAATTTTTATTCTAAACTTGGAGTTATTTGTGTAAAGATAAATAATGGTGTCAAATAGTCACCGTAAAAGACCAATTAAGGAGCTAACAAATGATAAGATTAAAGTCAATAGAGAATAAGAAAGAAAAAACAAGCAAATAGGAGAGCATCCATAAGAGCTTCTACACAAGGTAAATGTACTTCCTTCACACCGAATAATATTTAAAATAAAAATAACATTCCCAATTCCATGGAATTTGCACTGAATAATGAAACACAATATAATGAAACATCCATCTATAATGATGTTTTCAAGCACGTTGATAATCTACATCATGTAATGACCTCAATTCATATCTCTCACCATGAAAAGGAAATCACTTTGCCTGTAGAGGCTAATGTACCTAACCAACACTCTAATATCCAATCTATGGTTGAAGTAATAACACCGTCTAGTTTAATGAAAAATAAAACTCTTAGACCCACACCTCCAAGGATAATGCGAATAACACTAAGATATTTGATTGAAATAGATGAGAAAATAATAGAACCTATGAATTGTAAAATGTCAATAAGATCAACTCAATGTCATATTCAACATATATGGGACTATGGATTTGAGAAGAAAAGCCATACAAAATGATGTCAACTATTTGTTCAATTAATAAAAATATAAAAAATACACATTGTGATAAATAATTTAAGGTTAAGAATAAGAAATACAAAGGGAATAGATAACGTAATTATTAAATTCTGATTCCTTGTTAGGCAAACTTATTTAATTATCTATGAATATTTATAGTTACTAATATGATTTGGTTATTTTTTATTAAGCTTTGAGATATATGTTGTTATGAGATAGTTAGATATTGTTTAGGTTACATGATTACATTTATATGAATTAATTGTAGTGTATATGTTTACATTATGATCATATTGATTTTTTATTTCTATTATATTTTATGATGTATATATATCATGATGTTATGGTCTAGCTACTTACTTATTGTGACTTTGACACATGATAACTCATCTCTCAAAGAGTGATTAAGAGAGATCATCATCAAAGAAGGTGATGTCTATGGATTTATTGGGGGATGACATAAAAAATAGCTAAACCCCTATATACACCACATTAACTAGCACATGCTAGATGCATAATATATTGGTTAGCATAATATGTTTAATGTTGCTTGCATTTAGAATTATTTTCTCATGGGTAATTTAGTTTAATGATTATATTGAACTCACATTATGTGTTTGCATTCTTATCATATCTATAACCATTAATATTTTGTGATTTTTATAATTGAAATGAATTTGAAATTATTGATTAATGAAATTATCATTAAATCAGGTTAAATCTTTTAAGATGATAATTTAATTAATGAATATATATTAATTATTATAATTAGTATAAAATATGATAACTGACATTTAAGAGGAAAAAATAAGAAAAAGAGAAGAAAATAAAATTAAAAAAAATAAAGAAAAATGGAAAGGTTTAAATTTATAAAAAAGAAAAAGAAAGATATTAAAAAAAAGAAAAATCTCAAGAAGAAAATTACTCCCTTCTCATGAAAGGAAAAAAGATAAAAAATAAAAAAAGGGGTGCAATTTATATAGGAGAAAAGGTAGCATAGAGAAAGGAGAAATCAAAGAAGAAGGAGAAAGTCAAGGGAGAAGAAGATCAATCGAATTTATTGCTAGGTAGGTAGTACATTGGGTTTCCATGTATATTCTTATTAAGTTATGATTTTGTGCTTGTGTATTAAAGAAGATATTTAAATATATTATTTCAAATAAAGTGTAATGTGGAAAAAAAATATAATCAAAAAATTATAGAGCAACACTCTATACATAAATTATATTGAATGAAAATATAGTATTTGGAAGGTAAACAATATGATAGTGACTTATATTATTAGAAATAAATGAACTTATTAGTTAAATTAAATCATTGTATATGGAATATAAAGCTATACATTTGGTAATATGCTATCAAAAACCTATAGATATAGGCAACGATATTATAAAAACAAATAAGGATAAATATGTAGCTATTTTAAGAAAAATAGTCAAGGGCAAAGAGTTGCGAACCATAGCAAAATACAGTGATTCATGTAAGCATATAATTAACTATCCTTAGATACTAGGTAACAACTTAACTAACTAAATAAGAGAATATTCATAAAAATTAGTTTATATGGCTAAAATAGGGATGAGCGTTACAACAAAGATCCACACATAGTGAGAGAGATCTTTATGGAATTTGCAAAAACTTCTTCCAACCATATTTGGTTACCAAATCTCATATAGAACATATTCATAACATCTTGTCCAAAGTTACAACCTATATCTACTAGCTTCTATAAATAGAAAGCTACTTTTAGATACAAGTCTATATATAGATATATGCAAAAATATAAAGTATCTAAAAGATAATTGGAGGAGGTTAAGCATGGTTCAGTTGGAGTAACATTGGGATGGGTGACCTCCCAAGAAGTCATAGTGTTTCACCCCTGTGAGCTCACTTATATGAAGTGAGTGTTGAGTGGACCGTTCATACTCATGAGAAATGGATTCTTGTGAATTACTAGTCATGACATATGGGTCTATGTGGATTGACTTGAAAGTATACAATCGAATCTAAAAGTCATACTGCATTAAATCTTAAACTTGATAAAAAAAATAGAGAGGTTTGGATATGTAAACTTAATCTCCACTCTTTACACTACATAGCTTTAAAGCTCTGGTAAGTGAAAGGAATCTTCAAAATTTTGAACCCCTCTTCATTAGATGTCTGCTTCCAATTGTAAAATGAATTTAAGTCCATGTGATTGTCTTTAACAACCATTTTTTTTTCTAAGAAATATTTGATCTTAAAGTTAGAAAGAACCCCTAAAAGCATTCTGTAATACTAATGACCACTTCAATTTATTTAAGAACATCCAAATAAAATTTATGAACAAAATAATCACCAACACGCTTAAACAAAAAATTAAAAAGAAGTATAATCATTTAAAACAACACATAAAAATTATTAGCCAACACACAAAAGAAACCAAGTTAATAAACAACCTTGCCAAATAAATTATCTTAATTTTTAATGATATAATAATATTTTTATTTATAATTTTATTTTTCTTTTAAATAAATCATTGAAGATTGAAAATCTTTTTTTTTTTTTTTTTCAAATCTCTCAAATCATATATATATATATATATATATATATATATATATATATATATATATATATATATATATGTTTATATCTAATATACTTAATCCTTTTTTTAATCTCTTAAATCATTATTTGTTTTAAGTTATAACATTTAAATCTATTTCTTTATAATTAATATAAGTCGCTTTCCTTTAAATCTCTCACATTATTAATTTCTTTTAACTAAATTTTCACATATATATAATTTAATTACAACTTCATTAAAAAAAATTATTAATAAAGTGATATATTTTATTTTTATAACATTATTTTATATATAAATAAATTTTAAAAAATTTCTTATAAAAATATATATAAAGCGTATGATAGTAGAAGAAATCTTCAACTTATATGCAAGGTGATGTAAATGGGAAAACATTATCATAATATGCCACTTTGTTTTTCAATAATTAAAATTTTATATAACAAAAAGTTGAAAGAAGATTTAAAATATATACCTGCCATTCACATATTTTCAAACTTTTTATCTTGGTAATAATTATTAAATACCTGATTTTCTGAAACTATAAGAACGTCCCCATCATTGCGCGCATCCATGTGCAATAAGATTCTGTTTTTCCATTTTTTTAAAAACTTGAAGATGGCGACATTCCAAGTAAAGATACACGGGAGGCCAAATTGGCCTCTGATAAAATTATTTATGTAAACATCCTTTCAAAAACAAATGCCTCTACAACCGCCATGATTAGATAGAAAAAATTAATATTACATTGCATGATGGAGCAGGCATTTAACATGGTCGTGTATTGTTCGTTTACAGAGTTATGGCTAGTGACAGCGTTATAGTCAGCCTTTCGGACATAGCCAGGAGGTGAGTTTTTATCATAGACCTGTGCAGTATAAGGCTGAGACACCAGATTGTAAGGAACGTACGGCCAAATCTCTGCCCGTTTGCCACTCACTTTTACCTCCTTCATCACCTTGTTCGGCTCCACATAACCGGTTGCGGTCACCTTCTGCATTTTCCTGTTTATATCCACTGACTTCACACCTAAACAAAACATCTGTGACAAATTAGCCTTCTGTTTTATGTATTCGTAAATTCCTGTAAGTCAATGCAGAAACGTATATTTGGGTCTGGACGATTACCTTTCATGGAACAGACAGCGTTCTTTACTTTGAGCTCACACCCATCACAATCCATGCAAACTTTCAACTCCACAGTCTGCACAAACATGGTAACATTTAAAACAAAAAAGGAATTAAGCCAGAACACCCATGAGAAGATAAATTGAAATTTGAAACATTATAATTAAGATTTACAAACGTCCGATTTAATAAATTATGGAACTAAGTCACAATACCATCAAGAAGATACATAACAATAAGAATCTATAAAATTTAACAAAATTTTCATTTAATTACAAACTTCATTAATAAACCAATGATCTTTTAACAGAATGGATGCCATTCATACCTTGATACTAAAATGAAAGAATCCAGGCAAATCAATCAAAACTAACATCAATTTTTTATTTTAAAAAACTTGTATCAATAAAACAATCATCTAAGAAAGCTTGCAACAGTTCTGGTTGGTGATTGGTTGGTTATGCAGTCACTCTTGGGATGGTGGATATTCTACTCTCCACAACGAATCTTCCCTCTATCATGGAGGCTACATTTAGATTTTACGAAAGTATTTTTTGTTATGGAGCTTTGCACTTACAAAGAGTAAAAAC
The DNA here is from genome assembly GCA_037957365.1 of Torreya grandis. NCBI lineage: Eukaryota > Viridiplantae > Streptophyta > Pinopsida > Cupressales > Taxaceae > Torreya > Torreya grandis. The sequence goes on from JARHVA010000637.1 coordinate 929,177, forward strand.
TTAATAGCTCTGTCCATAACTATGACTGATGTTTTTCTTGGCAAGACATATATATACCAATCTAGTCATGGTTTTAAGTATCATGGGCCTCTTAAAACCCAAAACCCATCCAGGCATTCCGGATTTTGAAACACATTAACTCTATTATAAAACATTGGAAATATGTTACCTAGATCTAGTATGTTCTTATTTTAATGGGGAAAAAATCAATCTACAACCACCATCCAATACAAAAATGCAAACCAGTGGACACTTATAAGGTTCTGCAAAGGACAAGTTGTAGTAATAGTACATCAAAGTCATGCTACACAAAATTCCAAATGCATGTCCATAATGAGCCAAAAAAAAAAAGTTGAAAATGGAAGCTTGCTATACCTGCATCTTTTTCCTTTTCTTGTGCTTTAAGCTTCCTACAAGAAGATCTGATACATACTCAAGGGCACCCATTTGTTGGAACTCCACAAAAACAAGGATTCAGCTTAGTTTTTTAGGCTTAAGTCAGATGGTGGGGGACAATGAGCAACTGAGATGTGGGTTGGGGGCAATTTATATATGAAAGAAGGCTAATTGATTGCACTTTTACAGGCAGCTACAATGCCATTTAAGATGTGTAAGCAGAGGCAAAATAGAATCATAAAACAAGAGTTAAGTTGCTGGGAAACAAACAAATGTTTTTGATCTATTTGAAAGGGTATGTGGGTTGTAATTTATAGGAACTGGAATCTATGTTGTGGGCTGTCAACCATTTTTTTTTTAAAAAGAGGAGAAGCATGGGTTAAGTGGGGTCATAAAGCTCGCTTCTTTATTCCGAATATTGTACGCATTTGACTGGACATACGGTCTCATAATTGAAAAAAATACAATATACAAATTTGGGTTACACGCTTCCGACAGCGAATAATGCGGTATGTCACTCTCCGATTTACTGCGTTCGAAACGTCACTATAATTAAAGAATTGATCACAATTTTTTTTTCTTTCTAAAAAGGGTAGGTAAGTAGACTCTATTTGTATGTTAAATTAAAAAAATGTTTTGGATGGGAACATATATTCTATTATTAAAATATAGAACATATCTACGAATTCGTTAAAAAAATATAAAAAAATTATTTTCTATATTATTTTATTATTAAAAAATATTTTTGAAGTTTCCTTGTATTATTTTATTATTGAAAAATGTTTTTGGCCTTTCGAGTGTGTCTAGAGTAGTTGGGCACAAAGAATGTTTTTTTAAAGGCTATTGTTGAAGGTGGTAAGACACGTGTTGGGCACAAAGAATATCCTCATCTACGTCTTCCCATTTAAAATCATTGATCAAGGCATGGACAAATACATCATCCAGGGTTTTTACACTAGTACAATACATGCCAATCCAAATGACTATGGTAGACCACACCATCTAAAGGATAAAAGAATGGTTAAGAAGCCCGGCGAGACAAAATTTATCGAGGGAGGTCTTCTTTCTGATGAACATATAGACGATTCAAATTCCTCCCAAATTTATTCTAATGAACTAGCTACTTGTTTTTCTACCAATAAATATCCCGTTGCATAATCCATTCATGTGTAAAATAATGAACTATAAAGGTAAAGGTCTTGGCCTCCATGAACAAGGTTCCATTGACCCTGTCACACTAAAAGCAAATGAGGCAAAGCATGGTCTAGGATTAAACCCAGTTAATGTGCATCTTACACCCTCCCTAAACCACTCTTCTAATGAGGCATAAGATGATTCTTCGGAAAACAAGATGGGTTCCATTATTAGTTGTTTTAATGATCTTGCCCTTACTAACCTCTTCCATGAAATGGGACCAACTATCCACACCTCAACTTAATCATTTTCAGAATGATGAAGCTCTATCTGAATTCTTGAGAACAAAAGATCAAATTCCAATAGGTGACTACAAGAAAAGACTTCTAATAGAACTAGCAGATTCATTTCTAATAGAACTAGAATATTCAACATACTTTGGGGAATAGAAATTACATCACTCTATCATTTCTACCTCCACATCCAAACACGAATAATTTGAGGAAGATTTCCATCTTCCTACACCACCCCTAGATTATAAAGATGCATCAACTCTACTTGTTGAAAGAACCATTCCTATAAATATCAACACCGAAGAAGATCTAAAAATTGTAAAACTTGCTATATCACTCACTTAAGAAGAAGGGGATATATTTACAGTGTTGCTTCATGAGTTATTTGATATGTTCACATGCTCTTGTGTGCATATGCCAGGACTAGATCCATAGTTAGTAGTTCACCACCTTGTGGTGCATCTAGATTCAAAACTAGTAAAATAAAAACTTCATAAGATGCATCCCAAGATTGCACTATTGGTTAAGGAAGAACTAATGAAGTAGTTGGTTGTTGGTTTCATACATCCTATTGACTACTCAGACTGGACATCAAACATTATAATAGTGTCAAGAAAATTAGAAGAGATTATAGTATGTATGGACTTCCATTATATAAATAAAGCATGCATAAAGGATGACTTTTCATTGCATAACATAGATATGATTGTTGTTTCAACTATGGACCATGAGATGCTATCCTTAAAGGATGGTTTTCAAATTATAATTAAATAAAAATTATTGTTGAAGATCAACACAAAATGACATTTACAAATCCATGGAGGATATTTTATTATCAGGTGATGCCTTTTGGTTTGAAAAATGCTAGGGCTACATATCAACGAGCAATGACCACTGTTTTACATGACATGATTAATGATATCATGGAATAATATGTAGATGATATTTTGGCTAAGTCTAAATCTAATAAAGATCACCCCCAAGTGATTCACTTTATTTTTTATCCCATGAGAGAGTACAACATGAGATTAAACCTGAAGAAATGCATGTTTGATGTAACATCAAGAAAGTTGTTTGGATTCATTATTTCACAACATGGCATTGAGTTTGATATTTCAAAGGTTTTAACTATTATGGATACGCCTCCACCTAAAAATATTAAACAACTTAAAATTCTACAAGGAAAAATTCATCAATCAAAAGATTCGTTTCTTATTTTGTATACATCTGTCACCCATTTACATTTTTGATGAAAAAGGATACTCCTTTTACATGGATTGAAAATTATGAAAAATCATTCAACAATCTCAAGCAATATCTTTCAAACCCACCAGTGTTAATTTCACCTATTATAGTTAAACCTTTCTTGTTGTATATTTCAGCGACTCAATTTGCACTTGGGGCATTATTAGCACAACATAATGATAATGGGATAGAACATGCAGTCTATTACTTGAGAAGAACATTGATATCCTATGAGTTAAATTACTCTCAAATAGAACAAGCTTGTCTTGGAGTTGTTTTTACTTCCCAAAAATTACGGCATTACATGCTTAGCAATCAAACCAAGATTATTGCTAAGATTGACCCTCTTAAATATATTTTATCCAGAATTGTTCTAATAGGCAGGATGGCTAAGTGGGTTATGATTCTTAGTGAGTTTGATTAAGAGTATGTTAACCCAAAAGTAATCCAAGGACAAGTTCTATCAGATGTATTGGCAGAATCACTACTCAATGACAAAACACCTCTCATTGAAAAATTCTTGGATGATGCAATCATGTCTATAGATGAATCCATAGTTTAGAAACTTTTCTTTGATGGTTTCTTTACAAACCATGGCTCGGGGATAAGTATCTTGTTGGTAACATCTAATGGGTATTGCATTCTGAATTAAATTCTCTTGTAAAAATAATATATTAGAATATGAAGGTCTCATAGCAAGCCTCAAGATGGCAATCTAGTGGAGAATGCACCATCTCCTTGTTTTTGGTGATTCTAAGCTTATTATCAATCAAGTTAATAATGAATTCAAATCCCATGATGATAAACTGATCCCTTACAAGAGGATGGTGGATAGCTTGAAATCATCTTATGAGTACATGTAATTCAAATAATTACCATGAATAAACAATCGATCAATAGATGCTCTAGCAACAATTGGATCTCTACTAGATTTGAGCACAAAACATAACAAATTTATGGTTGAGTACTTAAGGATACCAGCTTATGATACACCTAATTCAAAAATGGTTTGTGAAGTTGTTGGTCCCACTTTTCCATGGTACTCCAATATCTATACATACCTTCATACTCATACCATCCCATCTAACTTATCATCCAACCAAGACAAATCCTTTATTCAATGCACATCTCACTATACCATCCTTGGCAACACCTTAAATCATCGAGGCAATGATGGAACCCTTCTATGCTATTTAAATTTTGAAAAATCTACTTCAACAATTAGAGATGTTTATGAAGGAATTTGTGGAGCACATTCAAGTGGTATGGTCCTGTGAAAAAGCTTCTCTTATTAGGTTATTACTGGCCTACAATGGAATATGATTCATGTGCCTATGTCAAAAAGTGTATACCCTATTAGAAACATGGAGATCTTATCCATAGTCCCTCACAAGCTTTTCAACCTATCCCAACACCTTGGCCATTTTCCACATGGGGGTTAGACTTCACTAGAAAAATAAATCCTAGTTCTTATGATGAACATAAGCATATTATAACAATAATCGAGTATTTTACCAAGTTGGTAGAGGAAATACCACTTACCTATATCACTAGAAAACAAATTTCCAATTTTATCCTCAACCACATTGTTTGTCGCTTTAGTATTCCTCCCAATCTCATTTACAATGGTAAATCATTCAAAAATAGAGATGTTAAGACTCTTTGTCAAACCTATCATATCCAACATAGAAGGTCTACTCCTTACTACCCACAAGGTAATGGCCAAGCTGAGACAATAAACAAAAATATTTTGCACATCCTTAAGAGAGTTGGAAATGAAGCTGGTCATGACTAGCATACTCAGTTATATTCTACCCTTTGGGCATACTACACTAGTATTTGCACACCTATGGGGGAAACCCCTTATTTCCTTGTTTATGGCAGTGAGTCTATTCTTCCCATAGAGGTCGAGATTCCATATTTGTGAATATAATTACAATAAATCATAGATGAAGAATCATATCAAACTTCACGCCTTAGTGAACTCAATATCTTAGATGATAAATGACTCAATGTTGTAAACCACCTATAAGTTTAACATAATCACCTTCATCGTAGCTATAATAAGCAGATTATAGCTAGGTAATTTTCAATTGGAGATCTTGTTATCAAGGAGAACAAACAAAACACTAATGTTAAGAGAGAGAAGAAGGGATATTTTGAACATAACTAGTTAGGTCCATATGTTTTTATTGCCAAGTATGGATCAGGTGCTTACAAACTAGCCATAGAAGATGTAGAGGAGCTTAATGAACCTATGAACATCATGCACCTTAAAATATTCCATGCCTAGACTTGTTCTATATATTTTTATTGTCATATTCAAAGATGAAAAAAAATCAAAATAAATAAAAAGTCAAAAACAAAAATATGTACATAGATCGTCCAAATGTGAAAACTAGTTTACTAGTGCTTTAGATAAGTAGCATGGTGAAAACCAAGCTTCTAGTACCATGTGTAAACCATTATCTATACTAAACATAGTTACTTGGGGTATCACCTTTCAGTAATCCATTGTATATTCCTAAGTTTATCATTTTATCAATCATTAGTCATTTATTCTATAGCATGCTAAGTTCAAGGTTGTTATTCCTATATGTGAACTTGCATTCTTGCTCATGATAACAGAAAATTGTCCTTTATATTCTTTATTTCAAAATATCCAAAAATTTTAAAAAAAAAAAAAAAAAAAAAAAAAAAAAACAATCTCAACACATCTACCATTTTAAACTATCTTTTGCATCATTCGCTCATTAGTCGGTGGGTCACTCACGCATATTTTTCATCAAACATTCAAATTGCTTCATCAAACATCCACTTTCTCATCACTTATCGTATTGGGAGAACTACATCTGGTTTGATATCCCCACATTGACTTTGTCTATGGTGCATTATGTAGGCAATGTTTAAAGACATGGGGTCTCTAGGGTCAACTCGGCCACCATCTTCCCCATCATCCCTTTCTCCAAGCATGGATTAGCTTATCCTTATACTTCTCCCTTGATTGTTTGGTACCTAGCCTTGATCTTGGCTACAATTGTCTAATCCTTGCTTAGATTGACTTTGTTTCCAACTTTTCTGTTTACATCATTTGTGTGTTTTGTTTGTCATTTTGCTTGTTTTTTATCTCTAACCATTCAATTGGTTATTTTATTCAATTTTATATCTCTAACCATTAAGTTGGTTATTTTACTTCATTTTATATCTAGTCATTCAAATGGTTATTGCCTTTACTTTGTCAATTGTGATCACATTTTTGTTGTTAGAGCTACTCTTTGTTTGTTTATTTGTGTATCATTATTGCTTAATATTATTGCATTGTTATTATGTGTGTGTTCAAAATCATTTATATTACCTTTTTGTTTTCACTTCTTGTTTTAATTATTATTTTGTGTGTTTACAAAGATTATTTTACGAAATGTATAATAGTATGGTTATGATTTTTACTATATCATGACATACTTTATTTTTACATAATTTATTCGTTCCTTTGTTCATATGCTTAAAACATCAACATTCATCATGATTATTCAATATCTTTGGTGGTAATGTGTTTTATGCTATATTAAAAATCAGGTTGCTCAAAGCTCAATAGTTTTGGAAATCTAATGCAAAGAACAAATACACATGTTATGCAACTATGTCACATTATAAATCCATACAAACCACCCAATCATACATTACATAATCCATAATCCATATGTAGGAAGAATTAAAACATGCTAGCATAAATCAAACTACAAAGAAATATAACCAATGCTACATATATCCATACATCTGTCAATCATGTACAAAGTCCATATAAATCAATAAACAGTTCATCAATTTCTAAATCCACATATTATAAAGTCTCAATAAATAATCATCATCATCATCATCATCATCATATATATATATATATATATATATATATATATATATATATATATATATATATATATATATATATATAATACACACACACACACACACACACACACACACACACACACACACACACACACACAAAAGATACATCTCAAAATATGTATACATCAAAAAATCAATCTATCCAATATCCCCTATGTCTCATCATGTCCCTCTAATAGAGTGTGTGGTCTCAGGAATAGCTCCTCACATCATGGTGTGCTTCATGAAAGACCCATCACACATTGTACCTGTCCCATTGACCTCTTTGATTAAACATGATGAACTAATGTAGCAGATAATGAATGTCTCATAGAGTACTCCCTAAATGATGGTGCCCTCTAAGAATGTAGTACAACCTCTTCATATAAGCTCATGTAATATGTGGTCTGTTCCACGGCCCTCATCACTTTATAAAAACTATCAATTTGATCTTGTGTAGCTAGTAACACCCTCACCTCTACTATCTCAGCCCTCGCTATATCTCTTTATTATCTATAGTGTTGTGTCAATGTTGTATAGTCTAGAATCTAGGTCTTTACATCATGTGTAACCAATTTTGCAGCCATGCCATCCCCATCTATCACATCTATAACTTATTATAATCTATCAACCTCAAACTGTAATCATCTAATCTCAAGCATCTGGTCTCCTCTACCATCCATTATACCCTATAATCTAGAAACCTCATGGTTTAATCCATTAATCTCTATATCATGAGCTCTAATCTCCTCTCAGACTCTATCAATGATTGCACATTCCTCCCTAGATCTTAGAGTGCATGAAAAACTAACCACATCCCCTCTATCTACCTAGGTGTCCTATGCAGCTTTCATGATCACATCCTCCCCCTCTCTATCCTCCTCACTATCAACCTCTATTAATGGGGTATCCCCTCCAACCCTCTACTCTATATCTAGATCCATCCATGTATCAAAATCAATATCAATCCCTGCATCCCTATATCAAAATTAATATCAATCCTTACCTCACCCAAAATCTCTACACCCCCCTTATATGTAATCTCCACATCATACAGCTAGATAATCTCCACATAATGTCTTCTACCTCATGATCATGATCATCCTCTATCCCCTATCATAGCCTGTTGGGATATGAATACCGGAAGCACACAATTGATTACCAAATACAAGCAAATTAATATGCAGAATTAACCAGAATCAACAAGTAACTAGAATCCAGAAATAACACATGATATGAGAGACAATACACAACTTGTATTAATACTCATATAGAAAAGAATACAATAAAGAAGATGCCACTTCTTCTCCACCACCTCTTCAGAGGCTTCCCACACCTCAAGTGAACAGTAATTCTCTCCTCAAAGCTCTCTCTCTTAGGTCCCAACACCCAACTCAAACACTGAGTTGGTGTTCACCTTACACCTGTGCTCCACGCACTACACAAGTGCTCCACGCACTCCACAAGTACTCAACGTACTTCAAGTAGATCTCCCCTGAACCTGCAACAACCTGCACCTTAATAGACCTTACTTATGGAAGGATCTTCCTTGCCTTCCTCTATGCTCTATCTGAGTACACACTATACTCCAAGTAGATCCCACCTGATTCTGGTCCCTGTTGTGTTGTTGTCCTCTCTGATCTTGCACACCTACAAATCAATCTGGTTCTGCACACCTGTGAACCTTGACCTTGCACACACATACACCTGCAAATCAATGATCTTACTTACCATGCAAATCTCCTATTGTAGCCATGCTCACCTGATGACCAAGATCATACATACATGAAGAACCCTGCTGATTCTCCAATCCAGCACCCACACTTGGTACTGTGGCACTAGGAGGAACACACCATTGCTCACCTCACACACAGAAGGAGCTTATAATATTGCTCTCTTACTCTCTAGCACTCTTTTACAATACAACCATGAGTCTATTATATAGATCTCATCCAAATAATAATTAGACATCCAATTACAATAATTAGATCCGCAGCTCTCAGTCTAAAATTGGCTCTTGACATGCAAACACTTGGTTCGTTAGCTAACTGCCCGTAATATACTCGCAGCTCGAACCATACAGGTGATCGACGTTGGTCCCTATCTATCTGGGGGGTGCCGACGCCGGCTGACTACTGATCGACGTCGGTTGCTCTCCTGCCTTATCCTATCGACGTCAGTTGGCCTGACCGACGCCAGTGTCTGTGACACTCTGCAACCCTTCACAACCTCCTTCCCTGCTTGTATCAGTGAAGCTTTTAGCTCCACAACCTAATAATCTCCCACTTGGAGATAAACAGCTACACTGTACCTGTACCTGTACCCCATCTAATCTATTTCCTGGCTTGTATCCCTCTTCAAGATGAATCCTGAAGACAACCCACCACACAACCTGTGGTGTACATCCTGTCATCCGAGTAACCTGCCACATCTGAACCTACAATCCCATGTAGTGAAGTCCTGACCCTGCATGTATACCTGCTACTGGTCCCTCTCACATCCCTGAGAACTCACTTCTCCGAATTGGCTCCTAACTCTCTGACAACACCCACTGCTTGGGCAAACTCAGGTTTATACCAGACCTCATGTGATTTCAGACACTGAACTGTCCAGCCCTTAGTGTGCTCTGATTCTGCATCTTGAACCTCGCCAACACCTGATTCACATCAGCTCCCACTGGAAACAAAATCACCTTGTGATCTCCCATGTCTCCCATGCCAAAGAATTTTGCTGCTCCAAATTCTTCATAGCAAACCATTGAACTAATCTTACCCTTAGCTCAACAAAACCCTATATGTACAAACCTGCTAGCAAACAAACCATCCACATACAGTAACAGAATGATGTCATGACCATCATCCACATGGTAAGACAAACCACAGTAGTTACCCTGACATTGACTAAAGTCATGCTTTGTCATCCCCCTGTCAAAACCTGTACCATTGTCCTGCAGCTTCCTCAAGACCATATGACCGGGCCTTCCGTCTCACGTATCTATTTTCTCTATTCTTCAACTAAGGTATCCATTTGTCTTTGTGTTTTCATACCTGCTGGCAACCCTACCAAATCTATGCTTGGTTCTGCAATCTCTCCATGCCATGCTCCCACTATTTCCTGGATCCTTCCTGCTCTGCACTCAACAACTAGTATAAAGAAGAGGAACAATGAATTTGAAGCTTACTTACGTCTTCAGTCCTCTATATGGGTGTTTGAGACTCCTTGATAGCTTGCTGTCCACCCAAAATATGTTACAGTGATTGACCTCGGTCACCACACAGTCTGCATCCAACTGACGTCGGTTCCTGCACCTGTCCTGACTACCAACCCTGCCGACGTCGGTGTCCCCTGCTGTCGATGTCAGTCCTCATGATCGACATCGGTCTTACCTACTACTGATGTCAGTTTTCTTGCTAACGCTGGTACCTGTGTTTTCCTGTGAGTGATGATTTTTTTTTACTCGCGAGCTCCTTTGAATCAACACCCATGTCCAAACTGCCCTGCTCAGAAGTATCCAGCCCCATCCATTGGTCTCTGTCTGCCATCTCCTCCAAGAACACCAAGGCTTTCCAGTTCTTAAGCCTATCAAATATATCTATCTTCCGCTTAAGAACATGCATCTCCTTCCTACTCATGTGACCAAGCCTACGAAGCCACGTCTCCGCAATAGAAGAAGAATCAGTAATATAAACAAGTAGATAAAGAGTACCTATTTTCTTACCACCAACTAATTCAAGTGCATCTGCTGTGAGAGTTCTTGTGTATCTCTCATCACCCAACTCTTCTAAAGAAATTAGCCACATCTCCAAACCTAGGACCTGCATGACCTCCTTCAACACCCATGTGTTGACAACCTGCAATTTAAGCTTCACTTCCCCTTTGCCAATTCTTTGGCAAGGCTCACTAGCTCTTCTCCCTGGGGCTACATGGAAAGAGGCAACAAAATCTGTTATCCAAGATTCAACTTTATCCAAGAAACCTCCCAAAGCATCCTGTGCAACAACCCCTGCAACATCTGCATCTTCAGTTCCTTCATGTTGATCTGCTACCAACCAACAATCTTCTTTTACCTGCTCTTTCTTTCCATAGGACCGTAAGTGACCATCTGTGCTTTTCAACTCCTCCATTCTTAGCTTACTTTGATCTGCCATTGCTCTACTCCCACTCAATCAGAAACCCCTGAGAGTGACCTGTAACCAAACACAAAACTTGCTCCCTGCAACCTTAGCTCTGATACCACGTGTTGGGATATGAATACCGGAAGCACACAATTGATTACCAAATACAAGCAACTTAATATGCAGAATTAACCAGAATCAACAAGTAACTAGAATCCAGAAATAACACATGATATGAGAGACAATACACAATTTGTATTAATACTCATATAGAAAAGAATACAATAAAGAAGATGCCACTTCTTCTCCACCACCTCTTCAGAGGCTTCCCACACCTCAAGTGAACAGTAATTCTCTCCTCAAAGCTCTCTCTCTTAGGTCCCAACACCCAACTCAAACACTGAGTTGGTGTTCACCTTACACCTGTGCTCCACGCACTACACAAGTGCTCCACGCACTCCACAAGTACTCAATGTACTTCAAGTAGATCTCCCCTGAACCTGCAACAACCTGCACCTCAATAGACCTTACTTATGGAAGGATATTCCTTGCCTTCCTCTATGCTCTATCTGAGTACACAGTGTACTCCAAGTAGATCCCACCTGATTTTGCTCCCTGTTGTGTTGATGTCCTCTCTGATCTTGCACACCTGCAAATCAATCTGGTTCTGCACACCTGTGAACCTTGACCTTGCACACACATACACCTGCAAATCAATGATCTTACTTACCATGTAGATATCCTATTGTAGCCATGCTCACCTGATGACCAAGATCATACATACATGAAGAACCTTGTTGATTCTCCAATCCAGCACCCACACTTGGTACTGTGGCACTAGGAGGAACACACCATTGCTCACCTCACACACAGAAGGAGCTTATAATATTGCTCTCTTACTCTCTAGCACTCTTTTACAATACAACCATGAGTCTATTATATAGATCTCATCCAAAAAATAATTAGACATCCAATTACAATAATTAGATCCGCAGCTCTCAGTCTAAAATTGGCTCTTGACATGCAAACACTTGGTTCGTTAGCTAACTGCCCGTAATATACTCACAGCTCGAACCACACAGGTGACTGACGTTGGTCCCTGTCTGTCTGGGGGGTGCCGATGCTGGCCGACTACTGATCGACGTCGGTTGCTCTCCTGCCTTATCCTGTCGATGTCGGTTGGCCTGACCGACGTCGGTGTCTGTGACACTCCAAAACCCTTCACAACCTCCTTCCCTGCTTGCATCAGTGAAGCTTTTAGCTCCACAACCTAACATAGCCCACCTGATCTGGGCTCCCAATCCTATGCCTCATGGCTATCTACTTAAGCTAGCCACCAATCTCTACCTCCATGTCCGTGGTGGTGCTTATAGAATAGTCAATCTAATTGGTCTTTATCAAACCCACCAATCTGCATACCCATCAACAAGTCCAACATCAATGACATCTCTCTAATCACTCCATCTAACAAGCTGTAATTATGTCCAGTTATGGTTGGATATGGATGGATCAATGTTCATACCCCACTGTGCTCTCTCTTGCACTGATTATGCAAATACATGTGGCCTAGATGGTATATGTTGTCTCACCCTAAACTATATCATCAGCCTATCTAAGCGATATCCCTCTATGATGTAATCATGTATCCCAATAATGTAAAAAAGAGTCATCATGTAATCTATGTTTAGGTCAGTATGTGGACACTAAAATACAATCTCTTTGTAAGGTCTTTAGGTGCTCTGATCATCACCTAACTCATCAATAGCCCTCCTATAAAACTCCAAGTCACCTAAGTGTGGTTTTCATGTCTAAATAATCACATGCCACCAATATGACAATGGTTCATCATTAGACCAAGTACTTATATGTCTAACCAGCCTCTTTATAGCAATGTGCTCCTAGCACCACACCTGTAATAATACCGATGAACCAATCTCTCTCTGATTTGAGAACACTACATGATGTAAATCCTGATATAAATGTGTTAAAATTCATGGACCCCATGCAAATCTCATACCCATATCCATCATGTCTCCAATCACATCTAGAAGACCAATAGGACATAACCTCTCACTTTTGTCAGGTAACATAATGCCACTGACAACATCCATGAGAATAATAGTCAGTGAATCCATCTCTAATATTGTATAATAGTCTAAATCAACCTCACCTCTAATAATAAGAATTAACCCATCACCAAAAAACCTAAATAATGTAATCTCCTGTGGACCCTACCCCTAGTGTACACGTCTCCCTTGTATTAGAATACCTAGAATCTAATACACATCCTCCACTATGATAGTCATCTCTTTTATTAGCAAGTAAAATGTATTAGTTTCACTATGCCATCTCTCAGCAAGTGCTATAAAAAGTGCTTTATTCAATCGAATATTTGGCATCTATGTAATGTATGATAAGACGTTCAACTCTGGAATGCCAAACTCATACTTTGTGAAGCTCACCATCCATGCCATCACTCCAAGTCTTCACTCTTGAGTCACACGCACTAGTAATACCTCCTCTAAATCACATACGTTAGCATCTTATTAAGCTTACTCAATATTTAAAATAAAAATCCTCATTACATTATAATCACTCAATCAAATAACAAAAGTAAAACATACATTTTTCACTCTATTAACTCATATTATTCATCATTATTATTTCATTCTTAACATCACATTTTTGTTTCTACATTTAGCATTCTCATTCTCACATTGTGCAAATTCACTATCAATCCCTTTAAATTTGCCTTTGACTCGTTCCAATGAATTCACTTTTCCCTTGAATAAATTCACTTCTTTGACCAACTATTTCACTCCCCTATTGAATAATTTTTCCACTACTAAACAACAAAATCATTTTTTTAGCCTAATGCAATTTCTCTTCTTTGTTTTGTAAAATCGCTACTGCATTTTGTGAATTTGCAATTACCTATAGTGAATTGGCTATTTTTTATGCCAAATCCATTGTTCTAGCAATAATGAATTCATTTTCTCTTTCCACCCTAATTAATGACGATAAATTCAAAAAAAATAAATTTAAACTAACTTATTGGAGACCCGTTCCTCTCAAGTCTCTAGAACCTCCTCACTCGCTCCGCTTGGTGCTCGTGGTGTGGAATACCGTCCATATTTCCTCCAAGGTCTCACAACAAAACTCTGAAATCAATTTTCATATCAAATAAATTTGAAAATAAAATTTGCATAAATGAATTTATATACCACATTTGTTCCACTTATATTTTTCTCCCAATCAAATATTTCCTCCCATCCATTCATCATACTCATTCTTCATCCATATTTCAAATTTTTGGATACATTAAATTAAATTATTATAAATTTGTCTTCAAAATCTTAAAACAATCTATCTGCATAGAATTATCATTATCATTTTTAATTCAATATCTCTTTTTCTATTTTTTAGATATGTAATTTATTATTGCTAGGATATATCATTCCCACAACTACTCAATTGACCTCTATGTCATTAGCAAAACATTAAGTGTGCAATTAAGGAAATTCTAAAACTATTAGTTTTCAAATCTATACTCTAGTTTTAATTAATTAGGGGAAATCTTTTTACACAACCAACATCTTGTAAGTTTGACATCAATTCTACAGTAAATTGATTTATCATTTATCCACATCACTTTGTCCATTTCCTCTTTCCATCAATTTTGAACATTTATCCATTTTCTCACACAAACCCTTGAGGGGGCATCATCACACTCATTTTTATTCATTCGAGACAAATTTCTCCCTTTTAATCATCAACACTCTATTATAAATAGGTACAAATATAGACACCTAAATTTTATTTAGTGTCGAAATGTACCTAAAATCAATTTAGTAATTATTTTTAAAATAATTTATCACATCTCTCTTCAAATTCAAATAATTGAATAAGTCAAATTAGTCAATTATGCATACTTTAAATCTTTATTTTGAATATAAAATTTAGATTTTACATCTCATCCAACATCTTCCATCTTTTTCTCCCTTATCCTAACCAAACCCATAACTTTCTCAACCTCCTATGAATCATCCCCTCAATTGTCAAGAAATGACTTATTCCTGATAACTCAACTAACCAATCTCATGCTTCTCTCAACCATTTGAAGTTGTCTTCATCCTCATGGGTGAGGACTTATTAGCTACCATTGATTATTTGGATCATTTAATAAATCTAAATAATCTTTCACTGTTGAATCTTCCTCCAAAAATCTATAAATAAGCTTAAAAATCTTCATTTTCAAGAATCTTGACTTATGTTAACGAAGCTATATCCAATTCACAAGCAAATCCAAGTGAATCAAAGCATACAAAAGCTATTTTTGCACCAAAACGCTATCCGTCTCCTTTGTATTGGAAGAATGAGCACCATATTTTTGAAGAGCAAATCAAGTTTACATCGCAATAGAGAAAGCTTGCACATTTGAAGTATAATTATGTGTTTTCTATTTTCTTTGTTTGTTTCTCTATCTTAGGTTGAATTTAGCTTAAATTAAGATTGTATTCTTAGTTGATTTCTTAGCACTTCTAAATTTATTTCACACAGATTGTGTCTAGTGCCACCCATGTTCAAATTATGTTATGGTATGGTAGATCAGTGGTGGTCGTTAGTGACTTAAGTTGAACTATAATAATTAGTGGTGATTTTAGTAAAGTTAGTATTTGATATAAGAGGAACCTCGATCTCTCATTTGTGTCTCAAAACTACAAAAACTACCTTACTTACCCAATCAACCCAATCAAATTATATATATATATATATAAACAATTTTTGCCTATATATAAACAATTTTTTCATAGGCAAAAATAGAATTATAAAGCAAGAGATAGGTTTGTTTTGATTAAAAAAGAAACAAAAAGTGTTTAATCCTTTACTTTGTAAATATTAGTATTTTAGAGTTTAAATTTGATGATCAACCCTTTTTACCATGAAATTTTTTAATTAAAACATTTATTTAACATTTCTTTTTAAATATTAATATAATTTATAATCTAAAAAATATTAGAAAAATATATATTTATTATAATATTTTGTAGTTTTTCAAGATCTGCCTAAAATTTTAGCTTGATTCTAACATGATATCTTATAAATATTGATTATATTTTACTCTTAAATATATGAAAATATGACCTATAATGATTAAATTTAAACCTTGGTTGGTATAAATGATTATAAAGTACCTAATGAAAGGGAAAGACATAGGAGGACAACATTCTTGATGGTGATGCAGAGGTTGAAGCTAGTTGTAAAGTTACGAATTTTGTTATTTTCTAATCATGGCGCCTTTTAGTACATGTATTAGGGGAAGCTTTTCATGGATTGACCCCTTTTCTAACAAGGCCAGGATCGATTATTTTTATGCTTTATAAAGTGGAATCATAGAGAATAAAAATGATTGGAGACATTCAAATTTGAATCTCACCGTCTTTTTATACACATATTTACCAATTTATAACTTGTTAGAATGTGCCGAAATTTAAACCCTGTAGACTCCAAATAATATTTTATAATGTGTAAGAATTGATAGCAGGGACTTTCTCATCACTCTGTTAAATGATTGAGATTTTGATGTGAAATCTCGAATGCTAATACTCTCACTATCCGCACAACTTTGACGTGAGTAAATTATTTTTATTAAAAGCATACATATTACATTCATTTTCTTTATAAGTATATGTTGAATTTTTAAAAAAAATGGAAAGAAATTATTTTTTTAGAAATTTAAATAAAGTATAAGATACAAGAATTAATAAATTTAGAGGTCATAAGAAAAAAATAATAATCAAGTATCAAGTAAACATATTAAGTTATAAGAGTAATCAAATATTAAATTTGAGGTTGTTGAATTGAAATGGTTAATGCTAAATGAAAGAATTTGTTTTGTAACGAAGTTATACAATCTATCGGGAATAGCCATTTTAGGGAGGGCCAATCTGTATCACTGCCCATCAGAGTGTCGTCGAAGGAGGACATGGAAAGCGCAAAAAAAAAAACACACACACACAATAAAAACATTGACATTGGTGTTGAGCTCAATGACACTCCTTTTGACCTTGTCCTTGCACAAGAGAGTTATGCCTAGGAAGTCAAGACAGTATTAAATAGCATAAGAAAATTATTAGTAACAATAACTTTTTTTTCCAGATCTTTTTAATTAAAAATATCATAATTTTTTATTTAGATGTAGTGAGTGTTTAGTGAATTGTTCATATTTATAAGAGATAGATTTTTATGAATTATTAATTAAAAATATTCTAATTTTTTATTTAGATGCAAGTCATATCACATTAAATCTTAAATTTATCAATCTTTGGATAAGTTTACTATTTTTAATTATAAATTGAATTTAAATCCATATGATTGTTTGTAACAACTAGTTATTTTCTCAAATAATATTTAATTTTAAAATTAGAAAAAACCCTTAAAAACATTCTATAATAGTATGGACCACTTTATTTTATTTAAGAATATCCAAATAAAAATTATGAACGAAATATCTATCACTACACCTAAAAACATTTTATAATACTATTGACCACTTTATTTTATTTAAGAATTTCTGAATAAAAATTATGAACAAAATATCTATCACTACACCTAAACATAAATTAAAGAGAGATCATAAGAAACCTTTTTAAAATATAATCAATTAAAAAAACTTTTAAAAATATTAACAACCAACACACAAAATAAGAGAAGTTATGAGACAACTTTGTCAAATATATTATCTAAATTTTTATTTAATTTATTTATTCTTAAATAAATCATCAAAAATTGAAAATCATTTTTATTTTATTTTTTCAATCTTTAAACCTATCTTTTTTACTATAAACGTCTCTCTCTTTTTTTTTTTGGGTTGCATCTCTTAATATTTTTAAAATTTAAACCTCTATTTATACTCAATATTTATAGTTTTCTTTTGAATTTCTTAAATAAGTTTTTAATTAAAATTTAAATCTCTCTCTTTATACCCAACATAAGTAGTTATCTTTTAAATCTTTTAAATTATTATTTTTATTTAAATTTTAACTTATATACAAATTAATCATAATTTTCTAAATAATTTTTTTTGAATTGAAAAGTGAAATATCTTTTAATAAATCTTTAAATAAAATGATATACATATGTTTTTTTATAAAACTATGTTACATATAATAAGTTAGAAAATTAAATATCAGCTTAATAAAAAATTATAAAGATAAGCCACTTTATTTTTAATAATTAAAAATTTATATAACAAGAAGTTGAAAGATCTACAAAATATCCCTGCCAGTCACATATTTTCAAACTTTTCATATTGTTACTTGCCAATCATAATAAAAAGTTGAAAGATCCTAGTGACCGTGCACCCTAATTTTGGACAGGGGATTAAGGTGCCATAACATCACATTATATTTCAAATATTTTATGATATAATTGATTTTAACAGAAGAAGTCATAAAATGTATTTTTTAAACTTATAATCAAAACTTAACTTTTGGAGTACCAATAACTGTGCATTAGAATATCAAGAAATGCTTGACTCTTACTTGTCAAGATGTAATTGATTACTTTTAATTTACATATTCAGCGTGTAGTACACATTAATATTTATGCATGTCAATAAAATGCATATTAACAAAAGTTTTATTCGACAATTGGAACATGCACAACTATTTGGACCTTTCCCCTACTCAAAATTTTTATCTCAAGCAAGCTACCCAGCTTATCTCCTAGGCAAATGAAAATAAAGAAGCAAGCTTCAATACTCTATTTTACTAAGCATTTTCACCCACCTTGGCGCTTGACTCTTACTTGCCAAGATGTAATTGATTACTTTTAATTTACATATTCAGCATGTAGTACACATTAATATTTATGCACGCCAATATATTCCGTCAATAAAATGCATATTAACAAAAAAATTATTCGACAATTGGAACATGCACAACTATTGGGACCTTTCCCCGACTCAAAATTTTTATCTCAAGCAAGCTACCCAGCTCATCTCCCAGGCAAATGAAAATAAAGAAGAAAGCTTCAATACTCTATTTTATAAAGTATTTTCACCCTGGTGCTTATGTATTCAAACAATTACCTAGTCTCATTCTAAATTTACTTGATTAAATGATTGTATTGAGATGTGAATTTTTTTAGGTTAGAATTTTGGGAGACCTAAATGCGCTCGGACAACAATATAAGTGCACTCAGGGGAGCATCGAGTGCACTTTTCAGCAACATGTGTGTGAGTCATTAATTAAACACTCATATGACTATTAATGATGGAGAAGTTACAGGCTTAAGTTTTTCTGTCTCAAAAACTCTTTTTCACAACCAACATTTAAACCTATCTCTCTCATATTCCCCTCAACCTCATGTAAACCGAAGTCATGTCTAAGATACCCCAATGATAAAACAATCCCCTCAAGTATAAGTAATGCACTGTATCTTTGGAAAGAGTCCCTTGAGTGTAAAGGGGATTGCCAAAAACTAGATCACTTTTTCTAAACTCTTGCGTTTAATCTTGTACATTTTGACCCTTATTTTTATTTATGCTTTGGCAATCCATAGTAGCTTGTTGTATATATAACCCAATGGATAAAATAGTTTTTTAAATTCAGCAAAAAATAAATAAATAAATAAATAATCATTCCAAGAAGAAATCACTTTACCATGTTTCAAGAGGTCCTCTTGTGTCTTACTCTCCCACCAAATGAATGATGTACCACCCAACCAATGAATAGCTAATGGTATTTTTGCTTCCTCAATTTCAATATTTTGAACCCTGCAATATACTTTAATCTGCTTGATCTAATGATCCAATTTATCTGCACTAAGCTCTCTATTATAAATTAGAAAATCAAACTTTAAAATAGAGGAAACAAAATTAGAAATTTTATTTTGTTTATCATCAAATGAATAACTAGAAGGTTTGGAAGGATATGGAGGAGATTTAGGAGGATCCTCTCTTTTACCCTCACCATTGGTTTCTTCCTTTTGTTTACCTTTACTCCTCTCCTTCCTTTATTGATACAACTCTTCCACCATGTTATTCATCTCTAGATAAGCTTGACAAAAGGCCATTTTTGAGTATGGTTCTTCCTTAGGAGGTTCCATTATTTGACTTTGGATTACACATTTTGAATCAATTTTTAGTTTATACTCTTCAAGTGATCCTTCTCCACGCTTTGAATTAGATCTGGTTAGCATTCAAAATGAAAAATTATATATTATAAAATCACAAAAAATAAAGCTCAATCAATATCTCTGATACCAAACTTATCCAAAATGAGTGTAAACACAAACTCGATCAATTTCACCAATTTCAAATGCTTAATAATTTTTTCTCAATTTTTTTTGTAAAAAATGGCCTTAATAATTAAAAATTAGATTATAGCTGATTAAAAACAACAAGTAAAATGAATTAAACATAGATAAATGCAAACCAAGCTCAATAACAGATTTCACCCCTATTGGGCTATATCTTTAGGTTTGGATAAGATCTTGAACCATTTAATTAATGACACAAAATATTTTTCATACAATATTTACATCAATTTTTAATTTTCAATCTACAATAAAAATCTGCCTCTGTCTCGAATAAGTCTCGGGATGTCCCTAACATAATTCTCCAAGAAACTTCTCGCTTTAAAATGCACTATTTCTTGTCTTCTTCTTACAAAAGGGCTTTGAATTCATTAACATTTAAATAAATTTTTGTCTCTTTTACACTGTTTCAAGATCTATGGTCTAATGGCTAAGGGCTTTATCCTTTTTCTTAAAGATAGAGGTTTGAATCCCACATTTGTCGGTCGCTTAAATGTTTAAATGCTTAAAATAACCTTGTAAACCCTTTAAAGTCAACTTGGATAGCTTATTATTCCACATTTCTTGGGATGTGAAACAAACCAAGTTTGAAAAAGAAGTATTTGTGCTTTTTGAAGAGGTCTTAGAACCATCCCATGTCTTGGAACAATTATCCACTTCAAATCATAAGTTCAGGGCATTTATTAGGGAGATTTGTGAATGTTTTTATCCACCAATATACAAGGCAATTAATGAAATTACCAATTCCATGGATTTCTAAAGAGATTAGAAAAATAATAACAAGCATGGGAGCCTACTAGTACTATCCAGATTGTACTATGATCAGGATTGGGGGAGTTTTGTTGTCTCCATTCCCACTACCCATATATGTTCTAGATAAGCTGGAAAACTAAGAGCTTACTTACCAAATTCTCCATGGAGTTGATGGAGTATGTAAAGAAAAGAAACAATCTTCATGGCCTCCAATGCCATATTAAGTGGGCTAAATTATTTTTCAAATTATGGGTGCATTGCACATAAGAACAACTCACCGTTGTTCCTCTAATTTGTATGACCATGATTTAGGGAAATGGGATACAAAGGGTCATATAAAAATCCACATTAATTCACTCAGGGGAAAAGTCTTAATATCATATAATCTTCATCCACACCTCCAAGATTAGGTGCTCATTAATGTTGTAGATGATGAATAAATGGCTAGAAAAATGTAAATAGTAGAAATTACAGCCTCATCTCCAAGGCCCAAGCGACAACAAGAAAGATAAAAGAGGCAAGATGCATCTATAGTTTATGATGATTTTCTTGCCACATATGCATACATGAGGAAGAAATTGATACATGGACTCCTTCCTCTAACTAATTGTAAAAGAAGAGTTTTCATGCAAAAGATAACTCAGTCCCTTGTTCTACCTTTTGTTCAAATTCCTTTGTCTTCTCCTATGGTATAAATATTTGATAGTCTATCTAATCCATAAATTATTAAACAAATAGTGGTGACTCCTCCTCCTCCTTTCATGCCTCCACTAGAGAATGACCCACTTGATACTCTTATTTTGGTTCCCCAAATAGAATTTTTGATCCTTGTTTCCTCAACAAGGTCATTCAAATTACCAAAGCATATACAAGACAATTGACATAGAGGACCTCTACACAATGCCCCCAAGTGTTTATGTTGTTTGTCCTTATCCAAGCTTAATCCATGATACATGAAGAAGTTTCCCCTCTCCCTAGTAGTGTGAAAAATGCCCTTCCTTTGTTTTTTACATCATCAACATTAGATAGATAGGTCCCTAATAAAGACGAACCACTTCAAGACATGGCTACATTGCCAACAATTAATCCTTTAAATAACTTGCCTACTTTCAAGATCACTTTTATTGCTAGCCTACTCAATGATATTGATCATTCTATATCAAAGTCCAAGAAGAAAGATAAACTTCCCAATATTGTACTAGATAAGGCCCAATTTGATTTTCTGACAACAACACAATCCACTTCCCCAGTGTAGGCCACCTTTGCTCCTCCAATTCCACTGCATATCCCTACTACTGCCACTCACACTCCTATATCCACCACATCTATAACCTTCATACTTATTGACTGCACTGTAACGATTCTAAGGTCCATTTCTCAAATCATCCTCATCAATGTCACATGCATATAAAAATTAGATTGAAAACTTAATCAACTCACAAAAGTAAAGACAAAGGAGATGATAATAGTCAAGGAGCTAGAGGTTAAGCTAATGTTTTAAAAGGACACAATGAAGCTCAAGATAGTGACCATGATAAAAATAACAAAAGAGGAGACTCCCACATCATATGAGATTGAAGAAGATCTTTCCACTTTGACAAGGAATAAAAAGGCCAGGTCGAGTGAGAAAGATGAATTTATAGAGGACCCTAATTTTGTGGTGGCTGCTACAGGGGAATTGGATAGGAAGGTCGTACAAGCGATGAAGAAAAATATGTAGAGATTAAAAAAAAAAAAAAAAAATTGCAATCCCTAAAAATATAATTGATGAAGTATAAAATGCTTTAATCATTTTATAATTTGTTAGATGTTAATTGTCAAATAAAAAACAAGAGTGCTCCCTAACAACAAAAAAGTTAAACTATATCAAGGGCAAGCTGAGAAATCTAAGCAAAGTCATATAATAAAATATGTTTTCCCACTTGAAATTGATGACGTTGGTTGACAGTGACTCATTCCAAAGTTTTGTAATGCTTATGAGGTCTTTGTTGGAGGAGTGGTGAGATGATATAGGTATAGTCTTAAATTCTATTGATAATGGTACATGATTTTGGAGTTGTTTCAAGAAGTTAGAGTTACTTTATTTCTTCCTTAATAAGATAGGTTGGTTTCTCTTGTAGAATTTACACTTAAGATAGCTAACTTCATGATAAACTTGAAAGGGAAGGGATCCAAAGCCAATCGTGGGGGAGGGAAGGGGGAGCACAGAGCACACAAGTGATTTATGTACTTAGCTATGCCAAAGAGAAAATATCACATGCTCCAATAATGAAAGGTACACTTACCACCCTATTGGCAAACCATGCCAAGCTAATGGCCAAAATAGAGTATGTTTCAAACTCCAATTATAAATCTAATAAAAATAGAAGAAGACTACTAAAAGTGCACTGTCGCATTTGAAAATCAATAAGTTAATTCCTCAAAAGCTCCACAAAATTCACAATGAACTAGAGAAAATCTAATTTTGATGTTATATATATATATTTTTAAAGCATTGTATTTTTTTTTAATATTTTATATATAAATTTTTAAAGAATTGTATTTTTTTTTAAAGTATGATTTGTAATAATTTTTATCTAAATTTAGAAAATCTGTGTTAACTTTTGCATGTAATTTTAATTTAAGACGAGACGGTGCCCATCTAAACCTATATATACACATTGCATTTACCTTTCAACAGGGAGAGACTTTACAATTAGAATCTTAAAATTATTCAAAACATTGAATGAGAGTTTGTATTTTTGTCTCTATTTCTAAATGATATACAAGACATTGAAACAAGTTATCAATATATAAGGAGTTTTTTATTTATTTATTTAAAGGGTACGGTTATGAATTGGTAGGAGTCGAATTGAGTAATAACTAGTTCCACTGTTCTTGTGGGTAAAACTTATGTCATAATAATGATTTTGTGAATGAATGTGCTCAAACAATTTATCATGGGTCAAAAATATAATCACAATATGATTCCCTCATACTCCAAACTGTTCTTCTAAATCCGAGTCATAACCAGAGATGACTGAGCATTAGTTTAAATCTCACAGTGAATTTCAGATGGTAATCAGTCTAAAGGAGATATCTAATACAAAATTGGCCTCTGATAAAATTAATTATGAAACGTCTTCTCAAACACAAATGCCTTTACAGCCGCCATGATTAGATAGAAACATTTACATTACATGATGGAGCAGGCATTTGGGTTGTCATCGCTGAACATGGTCGTGTATTGTTCGTCTGCAGAGTTATGGTTGGTGACAGCATTGAAGTCAACCTTTCGGACATAGCCGGCGGGGGCCTTTTTGTCATAGACCTGTGCGGTATAAGGCTGAGACACCAGATTGTATGGAACGTACGGCCAAATCTCTGCCCGTTTTCCACTCGCTTTTACCTTCTTCATCACCTTGATCGGCTCCACATAACCGGTTACGGTCACCTTCTGCATTTTCCTGTTTATATCCACCGACTTCACACCTGAACAAAGCATCTGTAACGAATTATTCTTCTGTTTTATACTCCTGTGAGTCAATGCAGAAACATAGATTTGGGTCTGGACGATTACCTTTCATGGAAGAGACAGCGTTCTTTACTTTGAGCTCACACCCATCACAATCCATGCGAACTTTCAACTCCACAGTCTGCACATAAATGTTAACATTTAAAACAAACTTTAATAAAGAAAGCGAATTAACCCATAACACCCCTGAGAAGATACATTGAAATTTCAAACATTATAAGACTTAACAAACTTCTGATATAATAAATTATGGAACCAAGTGATAATACCATCAAGAAGATACATTGAATATAAACAATAAAAATTATGAGATTTAACAAAATGGATTTATAAACTTTATTAATGGACAAACGATCTTCTAACAGAATACAAACCTTAACTCTAAACTGAAAAAATCTCAAAACTGGAAAAAATACAAGAAATCTAATATTAAAAAATCTTACTCAATAAAAATAAATCATCTAAGTAATCTTGCAGCAGTTCTAATTGATGGTTGGTTGGTTATGCAGTCACTATTGGGATGGTGGATATTCTGTTCTCCAAATACTCCACAATGAATCTTCCCTCTGTCATGGAGGCTACATTTGGTTTTACAGAAGTATATATATATATATATATATATATATATGGGGGGAGGGGGTTGTGGAGCTTTGCACTTTCAAAGAGAGGGGGCTATGGAGCTTTGCACTTACAAAGAGTAGAAACTTAATAGTTCTGTCCATATGACCGATAGGTCTGTGCATATGACTGACATGTTTTTCTTCATAATGAAGACAAATATATACCAATCTAGTCATGGTTTTAGGTATCATGGGCCTCTTAAACCCAAAACTCATCCAGGCATTCTGGATTTTGAAACATTTGAACTCTATTATAAAACATTGAAAACCTGTTACCTAGATCTAGTATGTTCTTATTTCAATGGGGAAAAAATCAATCTAGAACAACCATCCAATACAAAAACACAAACCAGTGGTCCTACAAAGGACAAGGTGGAGTAATAGTACATCAAAGCCGTGCTACACAAAACTCCAAATGCATTTCCATAATGAGCCAAAAACAAGTTGAAAATGGAAGGCTTGATATACCTGCATCTGCTTCCTTTTCTTGTGCTTTGAGCTTCCTGCAAGTAGATCTGATACATACTCAAGGGCACCCATTTCTTAAAACTACACAAAAACAAGGATTCAGCAAAGTTTATCAGCCTTTAGGTCGGATGGTGGGGGGCAATGTGCAACTTCGATCTGTGTTGGGGCCTGAAGGATTGAACTTTTATAGGCAGCTACAATGCCATTAAAGCCGTGTTGCACGCAAATTAAGTTAAGCAGAGGCAAAATAGAATCATAAAACAAGAGGTATGTTGCCAGGAAAATGATGCCTCTTTTGAAAAAGAAGGAAACAAACAAGTGTTTTGTTACTATTTGAAAGCGTCTGTGGGTTGGTAATATATGAACTGGAGTCCTATGTTGTGAGCTGTCAACCATAGATTTTTTTAAAAAGAGGGACGGTATATGGTGGGGACCATAAAGCGCTCTTCTTTATTCGGAATATTGTACGCATTTGACCGGACATACGGACTAATAATTGAAAAAAAAACAGTATACAAATTTGGGTAGTACGCGTCCGACAGCGAATGATGTGGTGTCTCATTCCACCTAATATCTCAATAGTATTACAGCGTTAACAACTGTACAATTAAAGAATCTATCACAAATGTTCTGGATTATTGGTATAGATTTTTTATAGTACAATCTTTAGTTTCTGTCAGTTTGCTGCACTTTTGTTGATTTTCTTTGATCCTTGTTGTTTAGAGATCAAAACTGTTTTTGTTATCTTAATATTTTCTAGACACTCCTTTTATTATCGTAGATTCGGTTTATAATTTTAATTTTAATAAAAAATAATATTTTTCAAATTTATAATTTAAAAAATATATTTTTTAATCTCTAACTAAAAAATAAATAAATCATCCAATTGTACTATATAGTCTATAATTAAAATATAACATTTCTTAAAAAAAATGCATACTAAAATTTTATATATAAAAAAATTCTTAATGAAAAAAAAACGCATAAGAAGATTCTTTTATTTAATATTTTATTTATTATAAAAAAATATTTTTGGCTTTTCCAATGTCTTGAGTGGCTGTACAGAGAGAATATCCCAAGTTTCCCTTTGGACACGTGTCCATCATGAGAGAATGTAGAGTGAGGCTTTTCAAAGGCTATCTAAGTTGGGTTTGTTCATCTGTATCTACTGCATGTTTTTTTAATGAAAAAGCTCTCTATATATATTTCTTACACGTTAAGCATTAGGTACCTATAGTTACAAGTGGGTTATATAAATTTTACTTTCTCCTCCATTCAACATAATTGTAGCCGGTGAGATGTATTTTTCACCCATGATTGATATCTAGTTGGCTTCCTCTTACCCTTTTAAGGATGACAACCAAAGCAAGGTTGTAAACCAAAGTCAATTTTTATTTTTATTTATTTTTAAATAATAAATAGTATCATACCAATCAAATGCTATAAAATTTGAGTATGCGGAGATATAAAATGTGAGTTTAGATGCATTTCATTATAATCCCTTTTGTAAAGTATGTAAGGGTAAGTAAATATAATTTAAAATGTTTAATTAATAGTTTTAAATTAATTATAATTAATATATATATATATATATATATATATATATATATATATATCTAAAGTTTAGAAGTGTATTTTAAATAAATAATTGTTAAAAGTTTATTGTTTAAATTTGAACTTAAAAATGTACGTTTAATTGTGTTAGTAATTTCACTTTAAATTTTGGATTTGATAAGGATTTAGCATCTTAATCATTCAAGGCACTTCAAATAGGGTTAGGAATGTTGGGAGCACTTCTAATCTTTTACTTTCTCACTACAATTTATCCATTGTGACTTTTATGTACATATAGTAACAAATTTAATCTTTAAATTAAGACGACTCTAATGTATTTATAATGTCTAAAAACTTAAGGAAAATATTTAATGTTTTTATGGGTTTGCATTAAGGCTAGTGAATTATATGATAACATCGCTATTTATAGGGCTCGAAAGGGTAGGAATTGTAATATCGAAAGTATTAAATTGCATAAACAAAATAAATTTATAAATGTTAATTGTATAATATAGATAAAACACTAGATTATGTGCTAAAAGTGCTCCATAAAAAAATGATATTTTCAAACAAAAATAAATGCCTATAATCATTGCTTGATATTTCTTGAATGCACTAAGATTTCTATATGAAAGAATATAATTTCTTGTGCATGATTAGTGTGCTTATTTTTAAAATTAAATACAATGTTTGTGTATTTATCGACTGTTATATTTAGATTATAAGGGCCCTATGTATGTGAAAACTAACATCAAACATCTAGAAACATAAAATATGATACAAAGGGGACAAATGACCCTAACTTTTTGAATACCAAAATATAGGACTTGAAGCATCGAAGGTTCTTATGACTGGTGTCAAGAATGTTGGAGTCAATTCTAACACAAAGATCGTAAAAGCACAAGAAGATATAGAGAAGTTATAAGGTCAATAAGAAGGGGGAGAGACATTGAAAGTTTAAAAACACTCCAATAAAGCTTAATTTGGACCAACAGATTAAAAAATAGAAAAGTGCACAAAATATATGAATTAACATTTAGTAAATGCCTCGTGGCCATTTTTCAGTGTCTACATTTTTTTCCCACTATGAGGTGTGTGTGTAAGCACAGACTTAAAAGTATAAAAATGATAGAAGGGTAGATATAGGATAATGTGGGATAAAAGGGGGGCTTAAAGTGACATTTTTTTTTTCTGAAAATAATAATAATTAAACTTAAAGAGAATTTTAGAGACACTTAGAAAACAAATTTGACAATAATGTAAGAATATGAATTGTAGCATATTGAATCTAGTTTATAAATATATAATTTTTTTTAATACTCAAATGATAAAAGTGTGCAAAAATGATGCATTCATGACAATGGCTTGGTACTTTTTGTGAAAAGATAAGGAGATTGTATATGTACAAACACATTTTTTAGACTAAATGAATGAATTTTTCTATGAAAATTCATTTATGAATAGAGGAGACATTGAATATATATATATATATATATATATATATATATATATAAAGACAACTAAAAAATTGAAATTATACATAGACACAACATTTTTACCTTAACTTCAAGAAAACTATTTTTTTAAAGCATAGCCAAACGATATGTATATTTCTTAGATAGAAGTTTTATAAACTTTTGATTAACGGTCAAAAAGTTATAACGATATTTGTAATAATATGTATATAGTCCATAATGAGGTATGTTGTGTAGAAATTAATTAATAATTTAAAATAATAGTTTAACATTAAAAAAATCATATATTCAAAATTTGTATTTTCCCCTCTACAAATCCATATATTTTTTATATATATAATAAACGTTGCCTAATCAAATGTGTCAACAAAAATGAAAAAGACACATAAATTTCTTAAAATTCAAGTGGGTTGGTTCATTATATGTTTTAGGCTAGGTTTAGAACCCCAAGCATAAAATTGAACAAATTTTGGAGGGAAATCAAAAAATTCAAATCATTAATATCTTAAAAGGGCATACACCCTTTATAGAAGGGCAAACACCTTTTTTAAAGGGTAAATTCCCTTTGGATAAGACTTTTTAAGAGCGCATACCCTTTGAAAAGGGCATACACTCTTTGGAGAAGACTTTTTAGTCTTATCCAAAGGGCATAAGCCCTTTTCAAAGGGTATTCACTGTATGCCCTTTTGAAGATTAAAAAGGTCATTTAATAGAATTTCCCATTTGAAACTACCACCACATAAGGCATGCATGCTTTTCAAAAGGATGTATGCCCTTTGTAGCTTACAAATTTTACTTGTTTTTCCATGAAATTCACCCATTCATTTTACATTTTATAAATTTAGAACATGTTTTTACTATTAACACTATAAATTTTGCAAATTTTCCATTTACTTCATTTCAATTATTATAAATTCTTCAATTTGTATTCTAGACTTGGACTTATTTATTAAAGATAAATAATGGGGCTGGGTAGTCGCTACAAAAGATCAATTAAAGATCTAACAAATGAGGAATTTGAATTCAATAAAGAAAAATAAAATCAAATAGAAGAGCATCCATAAGAGCTTCTAGACAAGGTGAATGTACTTCCCCCACATCATGTAATATTTTAAATGAAAATAATATGCCCAATTTCATATATATATATATATATATATATATATATATATATATATAATCTTCAAATGAGATAATAGAACTTAATAAATCCTTGTTGAATGATGAAATTTAAAATGTATAACATCTAACTAATGAGTTTGCATTGAGTGATGAAACACATAGAGAAATGCAATATAATGAAACATCCATCTATAATAAAGTTTATTAATATGATGATAATCGACATCATGTAATGATCCTAATTCATATCTCTCATAATAAAGTAGAATTAGCTTTTCATGTAGGGTCTAACGTACCTAACCAACACTCTAATATCCATTCCTTTAGTTAAAGTGCTAACATCATCTAGTTTAAAGAGAAAAAAAGCTCCTGAACCCACACCTCCAAGGATAATGTGAATAACACCATGGTATTTGATTGAAATAGATGTGAAAATAATAAAGTATATGGAAAGTAAACTATCAACAAGATTAACTCATTTTCATGCTCAACATGTATAAGGACTATGGATTTGAGAATAAAAGCCATACAAAATGATGTCAACTATTTGTTCAATTAATGAAAATGTAAAAAAATAGCCTATGATGAATAATTTAGGGTTAAGAACAAGAAATACAAAGGGAATAAATAATTAAATAGTAAATAATCTATTCAATGCAATTAATAAAATAAGTAATAGAACTCAAAAACAAGATAGTAATGTGGCAAGAGCAATAACAGAATCTATAGTAAGTCAATATATAGAGCTTGATTTCTTAGTGAAACAAGTACATCCGTAAACTTGAGTATAAAAACTATAATAAATACCATAAAAAGAAGAGAAAGTCTTAATGACTCTTAACTCATATATGTTTGGGCATTTAGTGGCAGACTCCCATAAAAAGATAAGGTTTTAGTTAAGGGAACAAGACATTTGATTGATTTTTTTTGGCACAATAACACAAGGGTCTCATCTAATGTAAAATATGTTTTTAAAATTAAAAAAAAGTTCAAAAAGCTATGAGCTATATGCAAAAAAATTATTTGACATGACCTAAATAAAAGTTTATAAGTTTAAAAATTTAATGGGTAATTGATAATTAACCAAAGGTCATTTGAGATGTGAAAGCCTTTCTACGTTAAAATTAATCTAATATGCACCA
Source organism: Torreya grandis (assembly GCA_037957365.1). Taxonomy (NCBI): domain Eukaryota; kingdom Viridiplantae; phylum Streptophyta; class Pinopsida; order Cupressales; family Taxaceae; genus Torreya; species Torreya grandis. The sequence continues at coordinate 960,217 of JARHVA010000637.1, forward strand.
CATATTTTTATAGGATCCATATCTATGTATTTTGATATTTTTTGTCATATACATCATACATTACACAATGACAAGATTATGCAGGAATGTATGGTGGCTTCCCCACCTAAAATGTCAAGAGAGTTAATCCCAAGTATTTTTTTGTCAAAGATCTGAGGGATAGCTTTTTTTGCCAAAAAATGTTTAGATGTAATATGTAAAACTTGTTTTATTTTTTCGCATTTGACCAATCGTATGCATGAAAAAATTCACATAATTTGGAAAGCAACTATTTGATTTTAAGAATTACAAATCTATAAAGTTTGTATTAAAAGATGGAAAAGAGTAATCAAGATGCGAGTTGGTTACAACCCAAGTATATTTATTTGATTTCATGTTTGAATTCAAAAATAATATTATCTACCAACATACAAGACACACATGGATTAGAGCATAATAGTGTGTTCCACTTTTTAGTAGAAAGGGGACAACAAAAAATTAAAATGTGCACATTTTTCAATTTGTAGAGGCAATAATGACTAAATCATACAAAATGTGAAAATAGTGTAAATTAATGAAATATTAAATTTTAAGTGTAGATTATATTTATATTTTTTTCGAATTAAAAATAAAAATAAAAAAGTAGATTTTTGAATGCCTAAATATATAATGTGTATGTTTTATGTATAGAAATTTTATTGAGAACTCAATTTCACCTCATCATAATATTTTTAAAATGTAATATTTTTTTAAGATTTATTCTAAATATGTCCTAGAAACATGGACATAGTGGAAGATAAAAAATTTATAATTTTTTGATAAATTATATATTATTTATTAAATTTTTAATGATTATGGTATGTAATATCGACACTTTGACTTTTCCTCGTGATAATTTTTTATATATATGTCTAAATGGACCTATTTTTCACCATTGGATCAAAGACATTAAAATCAAGTACACCAATATTTTTTTGAAATTTTAACTCATTGTCCATATATTTTTCTTTGTACACTAAAAAGATGATACTTTACTTTATATATATATATATATATATATATATATATATATATATATATATATATATATATATATATATATATATATATATATATAACCTTATTTACATGTGGAGTCATGTGTTTTTATTTTATTTTTTCTTCCTAAAATGTGGCATCCGAAATGACATTTTCAAGCTAATGAGAGCTTTCCAACTAAAAGAGCAAGATTTGATGCTACATGGGGGTATAACAATGGGGTTTCAAATGAACCCCCTTTGTTCGAACCCTCTTCGAATTTTATGGCCCAACAACTTCCTCCACCATCGTGCCACTTTGCATGCATTTTTCATATTTAATATTTAAAATTGCATGACCATCGTGTCACTTTTCATGCATTTTCCATATTTAATATTTAAAATTGCATGATCTGAATGCCATTAATTTAGAATAGGCATGTTAAATAAATGTGGCACTTTTCATTTTTTCCTATGAGTGTTGAAGTTCAAAGAGGTTGTTGTGCCTGTCTTTGAAAAAATAGAGTGTGTTCACATTCTCCTACACCTCCATTATATCATGCAAAATTTAGCTTTAGGTACTCTTTTCTCTCTCATGCATAATTATCTTGAAGTAGGGAGTTCTAAAATTACAAATTTCTAATAGAATTCAATATTTTTAAAGGCATCCACATTCCAACAAGCCAAATTCCACATATTTTAATAGTAGGGGTAGATAGAAACAAGGTTTTATCTCTAGTTATAGTGAATAACAAAGGTACAAAACTCAAATATTTTTAGTTAGAAGAAATCAAAGTTATTAATTGAAATTGTAAATGACGCCTTGCTAAATGGTTTAAGATTTAAATAAGAGTTTTGATTTTAAAACCAAAATTTGTTAATGACTATCTACTAAATGCATTAATGCTTTAAAAAGATCTATTATTTTATTACTTATTCAATATTTTCCTAAGAAATGAACTCAAATTATAGCAATTCATTTCTTGAAATAGAGCTTCGACATAGTTTAGACTGCAAATGATGATTTTTTAAGCACATTCATATTTAAATAATAGCTTGGAATTTATGAAATTGTTAGTATTTATATATGCACTTAAATTGTAGTAAATGAACACAATAAGTGGACTTATTATAGACTTAATATTGCAAATGACAAGTCTCTAAATGTACTACTTAATATTTAAATAATATATAAAAGATCATAAATTACTAAATATTTCTCAAAAATACAATCAAATGGTATTAATTCATTTCAATTAACAATTTTTTAACACGGTTCAACTATAAATGATGATCTAATAAATGCATTAGTATATAAATAATAGTTTCACATTTATGAATTACTTAATAGTTTTTGAAAAATACACATAAATTACAACAATTTATCACACAAAACAAACTATTGTATATACTGAGTGATCACTGATTAGATCAATTAGAAAATGTAATTGTATCTAACTGAGGGAACCTCACTAAGCATAATTATTTTTCCCAAATCAATATAAAACCCTCCACCAAGAGACCTCTGAGTAGTTCCCTTTATAAATTCAGTATAATTTCCTCATTCCTCCCATAAAGTACCCCTAACCTTCCAATGTTGGTAGGTAGAAAAGGATACCTAAATACCACTGCAAAGGTCATTTAATATAGATACATAAATTCGTTAATAAATCATACATTGCTTGATCATTAAGATAACTTCACACTTCAATGGCAATGCATCTATATAATTCCAATGGGTTATATTATTGGTATTGTTTAATTAATTATATAGAGATATATGATATAAATACTATATGACTATATTGCCTATTCCATATCTATGCTTCAATAAATAATTTGATAGATGCTTCAAAATTCCTAGAAACTACAAATTTAAGTGTGGAAAATAGTGTGTATCATGCATCAACAAAATTATTCATGGCTGATTATCTCATGTAGGTTGGGAAAAATACATTGAAATACCTTTGAGCACATTTCAACAGGTGGATCGTCTCATAGGAAAAATTCAAAATATGTGTTTTAAAAACCATCATATGTGCACACACTTTCACGAGCATCCTACTTGTTCTCTTTCGTCACAAAGAAGTTCTATTGCTAAAATTCATAGAGAGAAAATTCCCTTAAAAATCCTTATTTGATTATTCAAAGACATCCACCATTTCATTTGGTTCATACTTATAGTAAAATATGTGCACAAAATCTATCAAATTCATCCCAAATGGATAGTTTTATTTCCCTCTGTAGTCACTCCCTTCACTCTCCATGTGATTTCATATTTGTGAACATAACACATAGAATATTGTATTCCTTTATATTATGGAAACATCATAAACATATCATATGTGAATTTAAAATTTTTGACCACTCGTTTTTGTTTCTATTATGTATTCATTTCATGTGAAATACATCTTCTAAATCCACTACAAGGCCTCATCCTAAACATTTAGTTAGTAATTTGATCCCATGTTTATCACTTCTTAGACTCACAACTATGGGGATTATTGATAGACTAATTACCACTATAAATAGACCTTATATGAATACCCATCTTATTAGTACACTATTTGACATCTTCACACTTTTCTTCATGTTTTATACCTATACCTGCATACTAATAATTTCCTCCAAAATTTAAACATTTTTTTTCTAACACAAAAAACCTTATCCCTTATAAATATATGGTCCAATGTCTAATAACATAATTTTCTTATTTTTCCATTAAAAATATGCCTTGGAAATATAATCATCATGTTGATGGAAAGGTTAGTGTTTCTCATTTAATTATATTTGATATTAATGATGATCATGTGATGTTCAACATACAAAAACTATGTAATCCTTCTATGGAATATATATTTAGAAATAAATCTCCCCAATTAAAACAATATCAATATCTAAGTCCAAAGCATAAAGGATTCATAATGGCAAGGGTTGTATAATGTTCAAGTGGTATTTGTGTGCCTATATGATCAACATTGTACTTTAGATTATAGCGCTAGTTATAGTGAATAACAAAGGTATAAAACTCAAAGATTTGCCATTGTTCCTCCTTGTAAAGCTACACTTCTATGATGAATGATGGATTATTTTATATCTTTCTGTAAACAAGTGTTGGGTTATGTATAAATTGAAGTTGTGAATAATTATAGGTTAACTGAAATGAGTTTTTTTTACTCTATCTTGATTCTCTATTTATATTTATTATTCATATTTAATATATTTTAAACTCCAATTTAACCCTTAGCATTTTCCAATATAACCCATTGGAGTTCACATATGTGGTGGAAAATAGTAATATTTTATTTTGAAACTTGGCATAGGTACTTTTGTGTGGCATAAGCTAGTACATGGACTCATGTCAACTAGTATCAAGGGCAAGTTTGTTGTATTATAGTTTTATAGAATAATTAAAAAGATTTTGGTATAGTTTTATGCAGGTGCAAAGTTGAGAACTTATAAGATTGGAAATAAAAGGAATAGGGAAATTAAGAGGGAAAGAAAGTTTACTGTCAAAGATGAATCTAAAAAAAATAGACTAAGATGTGAATTTTATAAGATGAAAAAAATGGAACCTACAAACTGTATGAGCACTAATGTTGAATCTGATCAAACTGACCACGTGAATGAAGAAGCCTCTTTACTTAGTATGTGCACAAGTTTTTAAAAACTTCATAAATACATGATTAAACCACATGACTTAATTTACAAGTACATTTCATTATAAAAATAGGACTAGTAATTTAAATTTGATGTCATTCAATAAATTTTTTTTGTTATAGTTACTGAAGAAGATATATAAGAACCTACCAATATTGATATGATTGAAGAAGATATAGAATAAATGTCTATTAATATCAATGTGACTAATGACCTTAAGCGTGCCCTATTTTCTGTGTCGAACTTATTGAGAAAGTGTGAAAATTACTACCAAAGAAAAATGTGAACCATCTAATGAATATGGATATCAAAAAATTATAAAAATATGCAAAATATATGAGGCAACCTCAAAGGACAATTCTTAGATATTTTAATAACATATTTTATATCTACTTTAAAAGTTTGAATGAAATTGGTCATGTTCAATTGTTAGTTTCTCTTATGAATCATGATGGGATGAAATATTTTATAGAGATATTGGGAGTGGATTTAAAACAACATAAGATACAAACCCTTGGAGAGGAAGTAGTGGAAAACATGTCTGAGGGGTTGGATTTAGTGGGTAAAAACACTCACTCAGTTGATAAAAGCATTTCACATAGCATGATGTTGAGCTCAACTGTAAGTGAAAAACATCAAAATTTTGACATGTCAGCACTATGCCAAATGTATTAGGTGTTTCTAGAAAGACAATTAATAGATATGTGAAGAGGAAAAATATCCTAGATGATAATAGTGTAGAAAGAAATTGGGCGCTAGTGATCAGGGCTCCTCATTCTGATAAGATTAAGGAGGATGTTCGAAGGTTAGTTTTTGATTTATGGAATCATAATACATGAGCTTCTTCAAATGTTAGGGATGTTCTAAAGAATAGGATTGCTCCTAAACAATATGAAGAGCATGCTAAACATTGGATTGATATAATACAACATGAGTTGTATGTCAAATTTTGTGAAGAAAATATACATATTAAGGTTGGGCAATGAATGTTTGAGATTTTGAAACCTTAGAGCGTGAATCAAAATAAAGTACTTGAAACATGTTGTTGTCATAATCATGTTGAGTTTGAGCTTCATTATTAGGTATATAAATACATTCATTTCAAATTTTATGGAATTTATCACATGTTTGATTAAATTATATTGAAGTTCACAATATTATTTCATTTACAATATGTATTCAGATAACAATTTAATTTAGGTGTAAAGAAAGTTAATGGAATCAAAGTATGGTTTCTGGAACGCACCCCTTAAGTGCATCAGTGCCTTTCTAGCATCTATTATGTGTAAAAATTGCAATGATGATGTGGTTGGCCCCATGCCTTGCATTAAAGGTTTTTGTGAAACATGTGCAAATTTGACTAAATTTTCAATATATAGTGAAGACAATGACACAATTCAGAGTGTGAATTGTAAGTGATGAGTTTCAATTATATATATCTATTATTTAAATATAAATAAGATTTATTTGTATAATGTATATAACATGTACATATATGTGTTTGTATGTAGTTTCAAATGCATCAAATATGACACAAAAATAGGAAAATTTGCTATGAGGTTAGACTTCTCAGAGGATGTGGTCCATGTTGCCACATTTATAGAAAGATTCTATAAGTTGATTAGTCATCAAATAAAACAGTGTCACTATGCAAAGTGATAAGCAAATAAGTTTAAAACATTGAAGAACACATTCCCCCTAGGATTTATTGTGTCAGTGGTTGACTTTATAGAAAACCATTTATTTTCTCATCAAAAGGATATTCAGACACAATACTATCACACTTAGCAGGTGACTATCATGGTGTACATGTGTTATAGGCATGCACAACTAGATTTACATGGATTTTATAGTTCTTATATTCAACCATTGATCATAAAATAATATCACTTCTACATTAGTGATGATAAAGACCATGACACACACTTTGTTCAACATTGTTTTAAGATATTTTTTGAAGATCTTGATAAGCACCATGTAAATTTTGAAAAACACTATGTTTGGTCAAATAGTTTTGAAGCACAGTTCAAATCTTCAAGGCCTTTTTTTTCACTTTGTAGATATGATCGATTTATTAACAATCCTCATGCGTGGAGTTTTCTTAGAGTGGTCATGGGAAGGGGGAACATGATGTTGTCAGTGCTTGCATCAAGAGTGCTCTAAAGAAATAGAATATGAACAATGATAGAGATTGGTTGAGTGATGCCCATACTATTGTTGAATGGTGTAGATTGCATTTTTCAAATAGTGCATCTCTAGCTAGGAAGAAGCCACCTCCACATAGGGTGTTTTAGGAAATTACAAGTATGTTATGTATTTAATGTATTCCATTCATTGCTATTAAACACATGTTATTATGTATAATTTTAAATTGGTTGCGTATTTGAATAGGAATTGATCACACATTAACGCTTAGCTATCAAAGAATACCCAATATTAGGTCAATTCATTTTATGATGAGCACTAATAATTGTAACTAGGCACTAGAAAAAAGATATTATTATTATTTTTGTTACAATTGCATGGTAGGAGACTATAATAACTATAATAGTCAATCCCATGGTTATGTCATGCAATGAAATATGATACAACTAGTTATGAATGATTCTTATGGGGCAGATCAAGATGAAAACCCTTAGTAAGCTCCTTTGATATCATCAGATTGTGACCACATATCAATGCTAGTTGAAATAGGTAACTATACAAGCCTTGATATATATATGATTATTTAATATATAATAAATTCAATTGTTTCTTGTTTAGATTCTAATAAAAATTCATATATCATATAATATATTATTTATATTACAGGAGATGTATTTATAATAATTGCTATCAAAAACTCTGAAAATGTTAGTTACTACTTGTTGTGGTGTACAAAACAAAGGAACAATTTAAGAAAAGATATGATAAGTGAAGGAACCTTGTTTCCTATTGGGTTGGTTGTGTTGTAGGGGACATGTTTGAGATAATTCAAGGTTATTCCAAGTGGGTTTCACTTTATTGATTATGTACCAGATAACAAAGTCTTGCATTATAGCCACCATGTTATTTTAATTGGCTTATATTTTCCTAGATTGAAACAAACATGTGGCCAAACTAAGTGGAAACTATACAAGGAAGATCATGAAAGGATCTTACATGTTATTTGAACCAATCAGTCTTCTATATTTTTTCATAATTGATTTGTTTTTCCTTTTTGTGATGTTAAGTATACAATCTACAATGACAATTGACTCTCAGTTTACAATCTACTAAAGATGCCTTCATTTTTAATAGTCAATGAAACTTACAATATATACAAAATTTAATGTTATTATTGATGTGTCTTTTTTTCACAGTTTGTCTTTTTGATTATATTTAAAAATATTAACTTAACAATTTTAAGAAATATTTAAGTTTGGCAAAGGTTGAATTAATGCCATTATTTTATTGATCTATCTAGATAAAAAGAATATGATTTAACACTAATCATACAAGTAGTCATGACTTAGAAACTAATACTAATTTCAAGATGGCCTACCACCTTTACTCCACCTATTTTAGATTTTTTTTTATTCTCATGTTCTTTTATTACTTGAAATAATAGAGGGGTTAGTCTGGTTTTCTTTTACAAGGTCTTTGACCAATCGACAAGACTAAATGTAAAACAAGTATGTATGAAGCTCATATACATTTATATATTTCATCAAGTTAAATATGTAGCCCTTTGATTGATAAGAAATGTGGCTCTTATACCTTTTGATTTTATACATGACACGAATAATTGTAAAGTAGAATGTCTTCATTGATATCTATAAATATTGTGTATGCAGTCTCTAATGCACATCATATACACAAAAATGAGATTGGTTGTAAAGCTTTGACTCAAATATTCTAATGCAATTTGGCACATAGAAATTTTGTAATTTTGTAGGAATATTATGGTGTCTTTGTGAGTTAATCCTATAGGAGATTTGATCATGTGATCCATGTTATATTTCTCAAGTACATATAACAAGAGTGGGTAGCAACAAACTGGTGATTCAAATAAGATAGGAATCAAAGTCGAAATAGCATAAAAAAACTATGTATGCAATGCAACCAATATAGATATGAAATATAATAGAGCAAATTAAATTGTTTATGCAACCAATATAGATATCGAGTTAGTTTGCATTCATGATGTTACCTTGTTCATTTTGATTTTGAATCCCTTGGGGGAATTATAGTGGTAAGAACATAGTTTAAAATTAGAGTTTTTTAAAATGCCATAGAGGCATAATAATTATTAATGAAGTAATAATTGTGTGTGAAAAAAGTGGAAAAATCCACAAAGCATGAATAATTAATTAGGGGTTTGAATAAGAAAAAATAGTTTTGTTGACCTTGATCCATAATTTTAGGGCATGGCCGACATAGCCTTGGAGAGGCCATTACAAATTTTTATTCATTTATGCATGTGTTGAAGGAGAAAATTTGGAATTTTCATGATCAGTTGGAGAATTTGGTACGTATGTCAATAACTTAGTTACTCTGGCATTATTGACTAGATGTATGTCATCATTTGATGTTTTTCTTGTATAAACTAATAGTTTCATGCAAACACATAATGAGTTTTCATTTAATAAACTCATAATTAAGTTTTTATATATTTTAAAAACTTGACTTGTATTGGACTGATTTTGACATGATGAAATGGGGTAATATATGAATGACCATGGGAAAATTTGGGGCCTACAGCTGATATGGAAAAGGGGTTTGGTTGTGGACTACATAGAGAGAGTGCACATTCTATTGAAGGTCTTGTAAATTTAGATTAGTAGTTAAAGGGTTAAAATCTATGACTAATCCCCAACCCATTTTATAGGTAAGCAAGTTATTTTTATTAATATTTTCTATGATTTATTTTTCATAAAAGTAAATTATTTAAAATAATTGTAGATGCATGGCTCAGGCCAAAATGTACTTGATTCTTCTAAGCTTACAAATTGATTGAAGAAATGGATTTATTTATTTTTTATTTCTTGCATTTTGATATGATAAGCATGTTTGTTTAGATTCAAATCTATAGATATGCTCCTATATGTGTAGTGGAGAGTTATTCATTTGATTTAGGTATGTATCTTTCATTCTACATGCAATAAAGTAAAAAGGAGAAAAGATAGATACATTCTAGTTTTATTTTGAAAAATTACATGCATTAAGGCAAGGAAAATGGTTTCAATTGGTATATATTCTTTCCCTTCTTGGAATTATTAGAGTAGTTGATTTTCTTCATGATTTAGATGAAGATCAAGCTTACTCGAGATGGACTATTTTTTGTAGCTAAGTTAATTAGTATGCAGGAAAAGAATTTGTATGCATTGATTGTGGTAATGAAATAAATGTATTATTAATTATTCTCAATCCCTTCTCCATTTTTTATGTTAATGACATAATTAAAATGAATATTCTGACATTTTCAAACTTCTATATTAGATGGTTAGGAGTATGCCTACAAATGTAGCTATTTGCAGACATACACTTGGTCATTCTTTATTGGTTTCTTACAAAAAGATAAACCTGTAATATGCTAAAATGGAAGTTGTTTCCTAACTTTTTTGAATGTTGATTACCTTTTTGGATAATGTATAATTTATTTATATTTCTACAACAATTTTTTTTACAATAAAATTTATTAGATCTATGGACACTTACATCTTTAAATCTTTTACATTTGATTTATTAGAGCAATAAAATAAGATTACAAGTAGTTTAAATTTGAGGAAAGTGTACGAGGGATCACACCTTTTGATGTGGGTCAAACATATGTCAAAATTGATGAAAACATGCTAATTTCTCATAGGTACAGACTCTTTACGTATCCTTATCAAGGTTGATGATGTGTTTGATATCAAAGTGAAAGATGGAAATTATCTTATTTCACTTAAATTTATTATTTTGTAGAACTATATTAAGCCCTAATCCCATGTCTCAATGGGTATGTATGACAACCCATTTCATAGTTGTTATCTTATAAACATTATTCCACTAGGGCTCTTCATTTCACATAGTTTATCAAACCCTGGGTTTGATTGTAACCCATAAATGATTTGCTCATTCTACCTATTGAATGTTGAATATTTTTGTAGGGTTTGTTGTGTGGAATTGAAATTGTTGTTAATAGCTTTAACCTTGATGCTTTAATTAATCTTTATGTAAAAATATGCATTGATGAATATTTTTTAGAATTGTACATAATTGGCAAACCTGCATTCATAATATGTTAGAGTCTATAAGGCCATAAATCAATGTCATGTGGTTATCTTACCTTCTAAACTCATTAGAATATTTATATAATGTATGTCATCTTAAGTAGGTTGTATATCTATAAAATAATAAAAATTTTAAATAATTGAGTCTATCATGGAATGATAAAAAATGGCACTTTCCTTGTATAATTACATAATTGGTTCCTTCTTGTTGTGAATTCTATGTATTACATTGAATGCATAACATTAACTGAAACAAATTTAAGGGCTTGCTCTGAAAAATGGATAAATGATGCTCAAGTAATTTCATGTATCACCCTTTTGTCTTATGTAATGAATATTGTTCTAATTTGACTCAATATGGAATATTTATTAGATCAAGATAAAAACTATAAAACATGTAAGTAAATGGAATGGGTTCCCCCTTTAGAAATTATGTCCAATTAAAGAACCATTTTGTGTTTTGTATGATACAAATCCAACATTAAGTCAATATTAGATCTATTTGACTAAGCATACATTGATTTAATAAGAAGGTAATAAGTCTCGATAGATTTATTAAGGAAATTATGAAAAAATGATCATAAAAGGCCTTAACAAAGGGTTTTGCCTTCAGGTCTACTTAATAAATAGATTAAAAATAATCGACTCTTAATTAATCTTGGATCCAAACTAAATAATGAGGTAAATGAGTGAAAATTTTAATTTAATTAGATCAGATGAATTATAAAATATGAAACAAACTGAACAACAGACAAAAAGAATAAAATGAAACATATTGATGATCTTATCTTAATGACAACTTAAGTTGAATTAAAAATAAAACCTTAAAGGTTCTAACACAATTAATACCATTTTCATTTTTGGGGATTCAAGTTGTGAAATTATTTAACAATGAAAAGGTTAAAATCTTTTAAGGGTAGGGATGCATGACTTCATGTAATCCGTGTGAAATTAGATGATATCATTAATCAATAACCCTAATTAACTATATAGACATACTTAGATTTCACATATTAAAAATTGGTGGGAATAAACTATGAAAAATTTATACGAAAAACTAAAACATGGTTATTTGTGTTAATTAAAATGGATGTAAGCACTGGCCATCTTCATCTAAAATAAATATTATAGGTTTAGTCAAAACAAAAATGACATACATTATTTCAAAATTATGATTACAAATGCATTGAATTAAGTTGCAACATTGAATAACATAGTCTTAACCAAATTATATGATAAGACAATAAGATTAAATTATTTATCAAGTAATGCATAGAAATAGAACAATAATATTGCTAATGTCTTTATTCATGCTCATATCTTTATTACGACATTTACAATGATAAAAAAATCACTATATACAGTGGAAAAAATATATTGCCAATCTTTTTACAGACTTATTTGTTTCTATTCATTTTTTTTCCTTTTTATCAATAGTGTCAAAATTATTTCTTGGGGGAATAAGGGTAGAAAGTTTTCACTCTCTTTGAGCAGTACTTTAAATATCTCCTCAAACAGGTTTGTATTTCTTAACATGTTTTTATCTAGGTTTATAGTACTACTTCTATGAAATTTTTAACTTTGTAGAGATGAGAAAGTTTGATAGTTGTACATGAGTAAAATTTCAAATTTTTGTTTGCAAACTAAATTTGGAGAAATCTTTTGATGGGTCATGTTAAATCCTCTTATAGTGCGACTTTTGTCCTCCTAGTCTTTTCCATCACACGTGTAGTTGATGTTCATGGATATATGCCACATGGAGGAGGTAAAGATCATTAGTTGGTTGATGTATGGGTGGAATAAGATTCAAGGTGACACACTAAAAAATAGTAAATGCCAAATATAGTCAATAGTTTGAAACTCCGTGATTTGTAGAGAGAAACAAAATAAGAATCGGAGGAATATTGACAAGAAGACTCTTTCCCTTCTGCCAAACTCGAAAATGGAAACACTCAATCTCCTCAAGAAAATATTTCAGCTAGAAACCTCTGGAAACCTGGAGGAGTTTAAAATGATTGTCATGGAAAGAATTAAATTTCCTAACGTGAGGTGACGGTTAGATAAGTTTTTCTATATCATATGGGAATTGGGCAGTATGGTGGAGGCTATTTTTAAATTGGATATGTTCCTTATTAAATATCATGGAAAGTTAAATATGTGGCTCTAGTCAAGAATTTAAGTTAAATATTATGAAAAATTAAATTTATTCCCAACTATAGTCAAGAATTTAAGTTGGATGAACATATTGCATTTAAATTATTTTAGGCATCTTGATCCAACATTTATCTTTGTGTTTGGGAAAAGAATATTTAGTGAATACATTATACATGAACTTAATGTCAGGATAAAAAATTTATCTATGCTTATTGAATAATATATAGGTATTATTAGTGTACATTGATCAAATTCATGAGATTTTTAGCATACCTTTGAATGATTCTTTCCAGACTTGTAGAAAATGATTTTTTTCCAGATATAGTAAGGATCTTATGAAAATTTTCACACCCTTGTTGTATAGTTTTGGCTCTCTTTTATTTTCTATATTATACATAACTTAATAAGTTTTAGTACTTATTATAAAAAAAATGATTCTAAAGGACTAGTAATAATAAAAATTGTAGAAGGAACATACAAAAGTTTGTAATAAATTAAGAAAATACATCGAAATTATATATTCTTCAAGAGGATTTGGAAGCAACACATGCTTTCCATATCTCTTCCATTCCTCTATAGTAGGAATCCATATGTTTGTAGTTTTCACTATAATATAAAGTTTTTGAAATTAAATCAATAAATCCAAACATTAGATGGTCTTTTCCATGGCATTATTTACGGAGGATAGGATGATTGTTATTTAATAGACACTAGAATCATTTCTGAGAGAATGGAAGAAACCAAGATTACTTACCCAATAAGAACTTAAAGATAAGATTTTATATAAGTGATACTCAATATTTTAAATAAATCAAAAAATGAAACTCATTAGGTGGGCATCACTTGAGGTGAAGTGGATCATGAGTAGTCAAAAAAATATGAGAATATAAATGAAATGGGTTAAGTAGAGATCCATCCTAATAATGAATATTTATTGATATATAATGGATTCCATAAGTCCATGATTTGTGTGCACCAACACAAAGCATGTTACTAATTTCAACTAATCTAAACTCACAAGTATATAAACAATCATATGTCACTGACTGTTTGTCATATAAAAGTATTAATTTGAATATAAAATTGTAGATGTAAATATGCATGAGAAAAAATATATACATGAATATAAAATTAAAAATAAAAGACTATAAGCATTGCCATTGGTTAGCATGGGTCTTTGATCCCTCACTACCATCATGTTGCTGATCCTGCATTTAAAAGAAAAAAACATCTTAATTAAAACTCCATAAATTATTAACTTGATAAATATTGAATGCTTTTATTTATACCAAAATTAAAATTAGTTCTTAATTAATATTAAATAAAAATCACAACATTGTATCTCTGTACACATCTCCTCTAAATCAAGATGCCTATGAGTACGACACACAATCTATGTTGAACCGTGCCCAGTAGATCCTTGTATACAAAAAATATATACATATTAGATAATATTATATTAATTTGTTATAACCAAGTAAAAATATAAGTTAAATTTATTTGAATTTTTATATACCTCTAAGGAGCCAGTATGAATGTCACCTTGAGTATGTACCTCATCTTCTACCTGAATAGTAGGCTCAACAACATGCACAACATTAGCCTCAACAATGTGTGGAACAATAGGATCAATAGCATGAGAAATAGAAACTATCTCTCTCATATCCCCCTCAACTGCATGTAAACCGAAGTTACGCCTAAGAGACCCCGATGATAAAATAGTCCACTCAAGCATAAGTAATGCATTGTATCCTTGGGGGTGCTGAAGACTTTGAGATTCTAATTGGCTATGTGTGTCATGCATGAAAGATGGTAGTAACACTGGATCCAAGTGGAGTGAAACATGAGGGAAATAGGTATAAGGCGATATACATGTACATGTCAACATGTAGTCCAATTAGTTTTATAATATAATCTAGAAAATTTAAAACAAAAAAATAAAATGTACATGTAATTTAAAATTAACACAAATAATAAATTAAATTTTACCACAAAATATTGATGAACACCAACACCACTTGCATGTTGATCAACATTGTGCATAAGAGTTTTCAAACTTTGCTTAGGAGTGGAGAATGCTAACAATGGTCTTATATTCTAATCATGTGCACCATGAATCTCAAGTGGTATAATGCTCACACCATCAAATACTGAGTGTAATGTCTCAGATCTACTATCAAGACTACAAATAGTGTCCTCCACATATCTGGTAATAGAAGAAAGAGGGATACCATGATCATCTCCTATGACCTAATAAGCATGCAATATATCATTGGTGAGAATACATGCAACCATACACAGCTGACTCATATCACCATTACAATCAATGTCATTAGGTGACACTATATGTGCCCTCACATAAGCCTCCTTTATTGATTTGATGCTCGTATTTGGTCATCTCAACAAAAAAACATCCACACGATCTTGAGAAATTATTTATGTGATGAACAATGTTTTCCACACCCTCTATTGCTTTCCCTTACCCTATGGAAATCAAGGGTACTACTACATGGTCAAAACCAGGTAAAAAAACCCAATATCTATCTCTTACAATTTCACGGGTGTTAGGAGGTAGAGGTACTTCCTCACATTGATAAGCATCTTGATCTTTCACTTTTCCTTTCCCTTGTCCATAGTATGTAGGGATATCACAATAATTTACACTAAGGTTTAAATGAACCTCAGCAAATAACTATTGTGCAAAATATAGAGGAATATGGTCATTATCTAGATATTGACCATATGTAGTAAAAAACCTAGGGTATATCAAGGGTTCCATAAGATCACACTTAAATTTGGATACTACATACCCTTGTACCCTAGATTGTCCATTGTAATCAATAAAATAACAACTTTTAATCATATGTTTTGATACAAGATTCCATACTTCTTTGAATCCCACTATTCTCAAAATGCCATCTTTTAATTTTTGCTTGAATTGATCAAGATTTTATGGATTGAAAGGGTTGTGTGTTTTTAGCATTTCTTGAATATTTTTCAAGTCTATTAAAATATTTGCACAATAAATTATATATGATGTTTGAAGGCCAGGATCTCTCAATATTTTTTACAATTTCTCTATTTCCATATCAACTCTATTAAATAAATCTCCCATTTGTGTTATTTTGCATAAAAATAAAGAATGAATTAATTACAAGTTTTATAAAAAATAAAAATCTAAAACATTTACCTCAAAATAATAATTAAATATGCAATCAAAGAGGTCAACATAGTATATGGATACTTATAATGAATAAAATTACTCAAAAATTAATAAAACATTAAACTTATGTACATGAGTTTAAAAAATATTATATTAAGAAGGGATTCTAAATCAAGGTGGCTTCCATTATTTATATTTGAGTGTTTTAAATTAAATGGGATGGCCATACAATGAAATATGTACATATTCTCAAGATTGGAAGAAATACTAAATGGAAACAAAGAAATAAAATCATAAGCACAATGCAAGACTTTCTCGGACATCAAATCATAAGCACAATCTACAAGTAAGATGTAAAAATATTTCTAAACGTATATCTATGCAACAAAAGCTAGACATATCTAAGGTAAAGAAACCAAAAACATCTCCAACACATTTACAACTTAGCTGAGTTTGTTGAGATGGTAAATTTAGAGCTTAAAATATGAACCTACCAAACTTGAATGATGAAGCTCTAAGTCTCATTACCTTCCACCACTATTACGAGATTAGTGTTTATACAAGGGATCATCATGGATTATTGATCATTTGTATTTCATATAGATAGAGTAGGTAAGTAGGATTAGATCTCACAACATGAAATATGTAGGAGTGGTTCCTTCCTTCAAGAATATTTTATGGTGTAACACTACCTTAAGGGTATTTCTATTCCTATTTATGATAATACTGAAGATTTGATCTCATTGGTTCAACATTCATCTCTTGTTGTAAATTTTTGTTATTATTCTTTATATTAGATATCTGGTTTTGAACACAACAATAGATTGGAAAGCCTAACAATTTTAATAATGTTAATTAAATTTTTAGAATGGAAATGGGTTACTAGAATTGATTTAAAGGATTTCTCAAATTCCATATGGTTTTATTAGAGGATCACAATGTGCTAAAGTCACCACACTGAGTGAAATGGTGAAATGGGATGGAGAATGGTGGAGTGAATCAATTTGGAAGTAATTTTATGTATTCAAAATGTGTAGCTCAATAATGGGGAAGTGTTATATGTCCAGGTAAACAAATCAGCTTATTTGGTTATTATTTATTTGTCAATACTGATGAGGTTTTAGCTCAATTTTTTATGGAGAGAGAACTTAATACCTAAGGAAACAGGATACTAACAACATCAATTAGAAAGTTTCACCTGAAAACTCATTTCAAAATTAGTAAACTATTTAATGTATGAAATATCTTATAAATTAAAATTATAAGGTTTTATAAATCCATTTATTTTCAAGTTACTATAACATTGAATTAAGTATTGACATCAAACATTTCCCTAATTGACTAGAAATCTGAGTCTAATGTAACTACATTGACATACTACAAACAGTTTTTTATTAAAAAATTAATAATTGTAAAGCACAACTTATAAGGTATTAAACTATTCAATATCTTTACCAATATGAAAAGAGGGTGAGAAATCAAAGTAGCATATTACATTAACAATTCCTATGTTGAGTGTGGCGGCATGGTTGTTCTAAATAAATCTGCGACACATGCAAAGGGTGATGATGATGAATTCACCAAGATCTACGTACAATACTAATATAGGATTTTACTTTCTCCATGAACATTAATGTGAGAGTTTTTCTTTTTACATTCTTAGTATTCATCCAAAGCAAACTTAAGAATCTTTATTAAGGGGTTATGGAGATAGATAAATCTAGTTTGATGAAATGTGCACATCTATTTTGTGATCATTAGATTTACGGAGAAGCCATGGTAAGCCATGCATGGAGGGGAATACATGAGATGATAATTTTTGAAATTTGATTATGATTAGTTTTATATTCTATATGTTGTAGGTTACATTTATTAAATTGTATTTCATGTTGCAGATTGTGATTAGTATTTTTTTGGCTAATTGATGCAATAATTATTGTATATGATCCCAGTTTATGCATGTCCATGATCTCCCTCTCATAATAAATATCCAAATGTTTTATGTATCTATTTTCAAGAGCTAGTTATAATGTAAAGTGATTTAATTATGAAAATAGATTAATAATTTGACTGAGACATAAGAGATTAATTTATAAATAAATTAATTGAGCTTAAAAACAAACTCAAGTAAATAGGGGAGATAAATCAAATGGCATTTTTAATGAAAATGTAATTCTCAAGCCATAAACAAGGGGAAAAAATGTTATTTTACTTAGTTACCTTAGGTAGAAACCACTATGTTCATACATAATAAAAACTCAATGAAAACTATATCCACAACTACCCAATGATGGACTAAAACATAGAATTTTCAAACTAAGAAATATATGACTATAAATTTATGACAAAATAAATATATGCACCTCTTGATCTTATCCTGATAGAATTAGACAATGAATTGATCCTCTCCTTGAATTCATCATATTCTCTTTCGATTTTTGAGGTTATATAGTGTGTGTTTTATAGAAGGGTACCCAAATTGTAGAAAAAATTGTGGCTTATACAAGAGCTTCAAAGGTAAGAACAAACTCACCATATTTTGATAAATAGGAAGTGGTCTTCTCTACTAAATACACAACCGTAAGAATTGACATGATAACATTAGAGGTAACCAAAGAAGATTCCTTCTCGAGCAGAGTTTGGTAAGTTGATCTAGCAACCAAGAAAATGCAAACCCATTTTTACAAATCACTAAAACTACCCGTAACATCATTGCATCTCCATTAGGATGACAATTTAGTCATGTGATAAATAATCAGAGTCCTACAATTTGAATTAACATTAATATTTTGTTACCCCACTAGTGTGTAAGCTAGGCCTAAAATATCCATCAATCAATTTGATATTTGTGTTTATGAATTGAAAATCTTGGTCAAAATTTTTGAATATTGATGTTCCAAAGATTGATTCTATAAAATGTTGAATGATAGTATCCTAACCAATCTATGCAACTATAAAATAAAATTTTGTTTCCATTGTAGCAATATAGACCCTTGAATGAAACAAAAATACCATGCATAGTTTCTAGGTGCATTTAAAACTTGGTGAGAAACCCCATAAACCATTTTTGTAATAATATTTTTTTTTAACCTTGAAAATGAAGGACGGATAAAACTATGTGCAAGAAGCTCAAACTCCACAGGGTGCAAGAGCGTAATCCTATAAAATCCAAAACTAAATATAGATAAGGTAGGGATAGGGTATTTTGAGCCAAAAAGGGTGTTCTATAATAGGGTATGGGCATCCATCAAGCAATAATAAAAAAAGAAAATAAGGTAGGGACAAAGGAGTTATTTAGAAGAAACCTAAACGATTTGAAAACATTTAATATGTAGATCATTACATATAGAACCAAAGATTTAACAAGATTTAAAAAATAATAATATATAATCTCCCTGACCTTGCTTAGATGCAACCCTAACTCATCTCGACCAAAGATTTTGAATGAATTTCTCCACTCTTCAAATAAACAAGCTTTGAATGAACTTACTTTAAATGAACTGGATTTGAACAAAACCTACGTAGGAATTTGTTGTTTTAATTGGTAGAGGAATGTGTAATCTTAAGTGATGAGCAGGTGGTTTTTTGCAGTGGGTTTGTACAAAACCCCTTTGTTCGAACATGGTTCAAACAAAACACCTTTATTTGAACCCCAAGACAAATGTACATGTGTCAGTTTGAACAAAGGTATTTTGTTCAAACCATGTTCAAACAAAGGGGATTTTTTTGAACACTTCTTCACATTTCATGAGATCCCTTAGCTTGACCGCCAAATGGGACTCACCTATGTGCATTGGCCCACACACAAGGAAAAATGATTAGGTAATCAATTCAATTTCTGCAAGGACAACTTCTTAGTTGGGACCATTATTTTAGCTGTGGACTTTGTTGAAAACTACACACTAAAAATATAAAATGATACCATAGTTCAATTCAAGTTGTTATTTTGTGCATATTATATTCAGACATGCACCTAAAAAATAGACAACATAAAGATTTTGAGGGAGTACCACTTTTATATGAGCGATGATAAATCACATTACCAATAGTTTTTCCAAGGTCATTTTGATTCTATTTTATAGAAATATGAATGCATGAGAAATCATGTTCAATACACACTACATTTGGTCAAAAATTTGTGAAAGATAGTTTAAGAATTCTCAAATGTTTTACTAATTAAGTAGGATGCATAAAAAATGAGGTTCAACATTTTTGGAGTTTCTTTGAGGCTAGGCATGGCAAAGGGGAACATGATGGTACATGTGCATGTGTAAAAAGATCCCTTAAAAAGAGTAGGGAAGCATAAATATGGTGCTAATTTGATCAATGTTGTAAGTATTATGACTTGGTGTAGTAAATTTTTTTTCATAGATCAAATAAATATTCTCATGTGTGAAGATTATTTTGGTTAATGAAGGAAGAAGATGAGACCGTGTATGAATATTATTTTATAGTATCTATATCGAGTATTTTTCTTTCCATTTGTAGCTCAGAATCTAATTTATGGGCTATTTAAACTATGGACATGGCATGCTTTTGTTCAGGGTGTATGAAATTTAATTGAAATGAATTTTAGTCAAAATAATGGGTTGATGAAAGGTATTGTAGACCCATAATGATTATAAAGTTTAGTGATTCATTTAGACCACTAGAGAATCATGAAATGTCATCATCAGTTGACTTTCACCACATCTCAGATCTTGTACAACTAGGTATAATTTATTTATAATTTAAATGTAGCCTTAACTACTAGTGATATTTTACTTCTACATGTCCTTAAAATTTTATTATACTTTAAATTTTCAAGACAAGTTTTTGAAATAATTGCACATGAGGATAATGATTAGGGAACAGACTATTACTTGTCTCATTATGTAGAGGCAAAAGAGAATTAACCACAACTATCATATATGGAGAAGACCTAGTTTATCCTAGTGGATCTATGGTGGTTATAAGAACTTAGCTTCATAGATACTTTCCTAAAAAAATAACTCAATGGTTATTAGAGGACTCTAAAACACATAGGTTAGTGTTTCATTATTCAAATTTGGTTATCACTACAAATACTCAAATGATAAAATTACATGGAAAGCCTCACAACAAAAGTTTGTAGAAAGTTTGTGAATCTGAGCATGAAATGATTCTTGAAATTCTTAAAATTAGAGTTGATCCTGAAGGTACGTTGGATTTACTTGGTAAGGTTAGTATTAAATGCATCCAAATTTTAAAATTACTAAAGTTAACTTATTTGATTTAGTTTATTTTAATTTTGAATTATTTTTTCATTATGTTTTTATTTTTGTTTGAATTTTTATTAACAAATTTATGTAAGTCAATGGTACCGGATGAGATTCCTTCTTCATGTAGTTGGTGCCATGATTATACAATATTATCTTCTTAAAATAAATAGAAGTGTAAAAAACAATACATGTTGATTAGATACTTTTTTCCTCACACTAAATTATAGAGAACCTCTGGGGGATTTTAAGATTTTCCTATTTAATTGCATAATATGATAGTTTGTCTCTACACATCTGGACATGTTAGTAAAGATGGTTCATTTATTGGGCTAGTGAGTTAAAAAAAACACTACCCACTGACTAAATTTTGGTCTCTTAAGAGACATTTAGTCACTAGAGAAAACATGTTTCCATGTTTCCATCATCATGTGTGGCATAAAATATTTTATGGGTGCTTAGAGGACTTACCAAGTAATTATAGGCACTGACAACTCATCTCTACCCCTCACGTTTCTCTTGTAATGTGTGCCATAAGTTCACTCCATTTTCTCACTTAATAACTAGAAGCTTCTCTTCAGGGATGCCTCCAAACATTTATATATTTCAAACTTAAGATTTGATAGAGATTAGGGGTGGTCATTCTAGAATTTATATGCCCATATAGATATGTCAATGAGGATGGTTCATTGATTGGGATAGCAAGTAAAAATATATACTAACCATTGACCAACTTTTGGTCTTTTAAGGGACATTTAGCCCCAGGATAAAATGCATCATCATATTTCCCTCATATTAAGTGGCATATAATAATTTAGGGGATGCTTAAAGGACTCACCTATGTAATTATAGGAACTAATGGCTCATCTCTACCCCTTATGGCTATCATGTAATGTGCACTAGAAGTTTGCTCTATTTTCCCACTTAGGAACAAGAAGCTTCTCTTCGGGGATGCCTCCAAATACCTATAAATTTTGATCTTGGGGCCTGATAGAGAGTGGAGGGTGTCCATTTCATTTTTTTTATGCCCATTATGTGTCGATGAAGATGGTTCATCAAGTTAGTTAGCAAGTCAAAAGCTACGCTACTCATTGACTAACTTTTGGTCTCTTAAAAGACATTTAACAATGAGAGAAAACATGTTTTCATTTATTTTTCATACCAAGTGGCATGGAATCCTCTAGGGGATGCTTAAAATACTCACCTATCTAATTTTAAGCACTGACGATTCATCTCTACCCCTCACAGTTCTCCTACAACATTCGTGTGAAGTTCACTCTATTTTTTCACTTAGGAACGAGAAAATTCTCTTTAGGGATGGCTCCAAACACCTAAAAAAATTTACCCCAAGTCCTACTATAGTACATAAGATGTCCATCCTATAAAATATACACCTATTCAAACATGTTGACAAAGATGGTTCATCAATTGGGCTAGTGAGTCAAAAACTACACTACCCATTGACCAAATTTTGGTCTCTTAAGAGACATTTGTCCATGAGTAAAAATGTACCATTGTGTCTCCCTTGTCCTAAGTGGACTTAAATATTATGGGGAGTGCTTAGAGGACTTACCCATTTAACTTTAAGCACTAATAGATCATCTCTACCTCTCACGGTTATACTATAATATGCATTAAAAATTTTATCCATTTTCCCACTTAAGAATGAGAAGCTTCTCCTTAGTGATGCCTCCAAATTCCTATAAATTTCAATCCTAATACCTAATATATATTAGATTATGTAAATTATAATGTTTATAAACCCATTTAGATGTGTCAGTAAAGATGGTGCATTGATTAGGCTAACAAGTCAAAAGCTATGCTACCCACTGACTAATTTTTGGCCTCTTAAGAGACATTTGGCCATGAGAAAAAAAACATCATTATGTCTCCCTCATATTAATTGGAATGGAATCTTTATGGTGGTGATTATAGGACTTGTCCATTCAATTATATGTGTTTATATCTTGTCTATACCTCTCACAGATCTCCTAAAACATGTGCTAGAAGTTCATTTTATTTTCTCACTTAGGAACGAGAAGATTTTCTTTAGGGTTGATTTAAAACACCTAAAAATTTTAACATCAGGGACTGATATAAAGTGTAAGGTGTACATTATAGCATTTATACACTCATCTATATGTGTCATCAAAGATAGTTCATTAACGGGGATTGTAATTCAAAAGCTATGCTACCCACTATTAAACTATTGGTCTCCTAATAGACTTTTGTTTGTGAGATAAAATGTGATACCATGTATCCCTCATATTGAGTGGCATATAATATTATGTGGATTGCATAAATGACTCACCCATGTAGCTATAGTCACTAATGTCTCATATCTACCCTTCATAGTTCTCTTAAAATGTGTGTCAGGTGTTTGCTTTATTTTCCTTCTCAGGCACAAGAATTTTTTCTTCAAGGATGCCTTGAAATGACTGTAACTTTCAAACCTGAGGCTTAACATATAGTTTAGGGTGGCCATTCAAGCATTCGTACACCCATCCAAATGTGTCGATAAAGATGGATCATCAATTGGGCTAGTGAGTCAAATGTTACTATTGGTGTCCTAGATTGCACCCTAGCTGAGCAAGGGGATTGTTCAGGTCCTCTTACACAAATTTAGTCTAACAAGGGAATGACCCTAGGATGTGGATCACTTAAACATGGTTCAGACCTCTAGATAAGGCTAGCTTCCTTCTAGATCTATCACCTAAACTAGACCTAAACTAATAATTTCTTGGAAAAGGGGAGAGAGACTAACAATTATATATGAAAGCATGTAAAATGAGGTGATGAACTAGTAATTGGAACACTCATACTTTGAAAAAAATAAACTATAAGACACATTCAAGACCAAAGAAGATAAATCCCACATAAGTATTTCATAATAAGGCATTGACCAACTATCTAAATAGCATGAGAGGGCAGATATCCACTTCCAAGATAATCAATAAACTATATAATGCACTTAAAATTACCTGTGAGGATTATAAATCACTTAATGAAGGTGAGGGAACTTAGAAATAGGCAAGGAATGCATATATTCACTTAACCATAGTACATGAATTCAAAGAACACACTTCAATTTAATTTGCAAAAATGATGGAATTTAATCTTTATTGCCTCAAAAGGTGTTACAATAAAAAATTTGGCATAACCTAAGCAAGCCAAAGCATAAGGGTCTATTTCTCCAAATAATCTTAGAGATTTCTTCTTTAGAAAACTTCTAGAGAGATCTAAAATGTGGAAGAAGATGGAACATATATAGAAAAAAAGGAAGAGAGAGGGGGAACTATTATGTATTAACATAAATTTGAGGATGTTGACTCATGACCTTATCAATAAAGAATGAGTTCTATAAAAGAATTGAATGCCTATTTTCTTTATCCATCCACCAAGTGTGATTCTTGGAGCTCCATGCCTTTACCTGATCTGCTTATAAGGATCAAACTTCTCATACCTTGGAATGAAAAAATTATGCCACATCTATTTTGGGTGGCCATTAGTACCTGTTTATCAAAAATGTGACCATGTTGATAGATGAGACAACTCTTCATGATCACATTTATATCTATATTTACTGTAAGTTGAACACAAGTCCATTATAGATGAAAACCAATCCAATTCATTGGTTTTCACATAGTCACAATATCCATGAAAACCTATAGAATGTTTGATCTTGCTTCAACACTGCTAGTCCATCTTCGATCTTTTTATTTGGCCCAAAAATACCTATTTTACCTTTAAAACCATGTGAGATCAAATAATATACTATATACGAGTATCTTCCATCTAAAAATATTGAACATGTTAATGGAATGACCCTACAACGGGGTCGAAAGGTTCTAAATTATTGACTAGAGATCTCATTTAAACTTTAATGGTGATGGAGCTTCATTATTGACCATCTTGCCTATATGATTGCATCAATTGTTTGACCGAGATCTAATGGTGACATGTTTCCTTAATATTTTTTCACCTGGGTCAAAAATTGGTTCATAGACCTCCACTAGAAGATTTTAGATTTGCGTTTGTTTATTGGTTGTAGATTACCAACTCAGAGCAATTACATTGTGCCAAACTATCTTTCTTCCTATTGGTCCTAAAGATACACTATCAAATCTTGAATTTTTTACCTCTTGTGTACCATATGATCTTGATGTATGAATGAATGTGAGCTTTTATATCCTTTGACTCTTTGACTTTAACTTGCACTATTAGATCTAAATATACAAAAGAACTCACACCATTAGATCTACCTAGACCCACTTTCCTATCAGTTAAGCTCACACCATTAGATCCCTATGTATTATTTCATGCTAACCTTAGATTTACTTGGACCCACCTTATTATCAATCAAGCTCACACTATTGGATCTTTGTTCAGTAGATACACACCTTTAGATCATGTCCAACTTGAAGCTCTTTAAGGACTTTAACTCTAGGGACCTTTTGACCTATTTGACCTTTACGTGTAATATTGGGTTGCCTTTTTAGAATGAAAGATCATGTATTCCATATATCCTTGATCAAATTGAAGCTCATTAAGGTCTTTTTTAATACAAATTATTACTTCATGAAGTTTAAACTTGATATTCATGCGAATGTTTGGGTCTGCCTCTTCAACTTTAGGAGCTTATATCTTGAGCTAGAGAGCTCACCAAGGCATAAAATTTGTATAATATGTTCCTGGCATGAAGAAATACATGACACTAAAATATTTTGGCTCATGATTCTTCTAGAGTGAAATTTATAAAATGCATAAGTGAACTGGTCTATTTATTTCTAGATGACATCCTAGTGATGATCTGGTCCTTAAGATCATCAAATTTGCACTTTGAGCCTGTTTAAAGTGTTTCAAAATATTTTAAAAATCTATATGATCTCCACTTAAGGTATTTATTCTCCTTGTGACATTGGGTCACTCTTCAATTAGGACTCTGCTCAGCTTCTTGATCTAATTTAGGCACATTTGGGTATGTAGGCCAAATTTGGTCAATATCTTTGGTGACTCAGTTGGGGAGCATGCTTATTATGCTTGATAATTCAAACCATTTTTGAATGCCTCTATTTGTACCATAGATGTCCTTAGTTTTATATAACACTTTCATTTTATAATTATATGAATTAGGGCATGAGTAGCAGGTTGTGGCAACTTAATGTTACCTGTGGTGAAATAATGACAGTAATTTTTAACTGTCCCCAAAAATTTATATTAATTGATGGTTGGGATCCATCATTGTCTGATTATTTTATATTCTAACTGAATGTGTGTCATGCATGAAAAATGGTAGTAACACTGGCTCCATGTGGAGTGAAACATGAGGGAAATAGGTATAAGGCTATATACATGTACATGTCAACATGTAGTCCAATTAGTTTTATAATATAATCTAGGAAATTTAAAACAAAAAAATAAAATGTACATGTAATTTAAAATTAACACAAATAATAAATTAAATTTTACAAAAAAATATTGATGAACATCAACACCACTTGCATGTTGATCAACACTGTGCATAGGGGTTTTCAAACTTTGCTTAGGAGTGGATAATGCTAACAATGGTCTTATATTCTAATCATGTGCACCACAAATGTCAAGTGGTATAATGATCACACCATCAAATACTTTGTCTAATGTCTTAGATATGTTATCAAGACTACAAATAGTGTCCTCCACATATCTAGTAATAGAAGAAAGAGGGATACCATGATCATCTCCTATGACCTAATAAGCAGGCAATAAATCATTGGTGAGAATACATGCAACCATACACATCTAACTCATATCACCATTACAATCAATGTCATTAGGTGACACTATATGTGCCCTCACATAAGCCTCCTCTATTGATTTGATGCTCGTATCAGGTCATCTCAACAAAAAAACACCCACACGATCTTGTGAAATTATTTGTGTGATGAATAATGTTTTCCACACCCTCTATTGCTTTCCCTTACCCTATGGCAATCAAGGGTACTACTACATGGTCAAAACTAGGTAAAAAACCCCAATATCTATCTCCTACAATTTCACGGGAGTTAGGAGGTAGAGGTACTTCCTCACATTGATAAGCATCTTGATCTTTCACTTTTCCCTTCCCTTGTCCATAGTATGTAGGGATATCACAATAATTTACACTAAAGTTTAAATGAACCTCAGCAAATAACTGTTGTGAAAAATATAGATGAATATGGTCATTATCTAGATATTGACCATATGTAGCAACAAACCTAGGGTATATCAAGGGTTCCATAAGATCACACTTAAATTTGGATACTGCATACCCTTGTACCCTAGATTGTCCATTGTAATCAATAAAACAATAGCTTTTAATCATATGTTTTGATACAAGATGCCATACTTCTTTGAATCCCACTATTCTCAAAATGCCATCTTTTAATTTTTGCTTGAATTGATCAAGATTTTATGGATTGAAAGGGTTGTGTGTTTTTAGCATTTCTTGAATATTTTTCAAGTCTATTAAAATATTTTCACAATAAATCATATATGATGTTTGAAGGCCAGGATCTCTCAATATTTTTTACAATTTCTCTATTTCCATATTAGCTCTATTAAATAAATCTCCCATTTGTGTTGTTTTCCATAAAAATAAAGATTGAATTAATTACAAGTTTTATAAAAAATAAAAATCTAAAACATTTACCTCAAAATAATAATTAAATATGCAATCAAAGAGGTCAACATAGTATATGGATGCTTATAATGAATAAAATTACTCAAAAATTAATAAAACATTAAACATATGTATATTAGTTTAAAAAATATTATATTAATGAGGGATTTTAAATCAAGGTGGCTTCCATTATTTATATTTGAGTGTTTTAAATTAAATGGGATGGCCTTACAATGAAATATGTACATATTCTCAAGATTGGAAGAAATACTAAATGGAAACAAAGAAATAAAATCATAAGCACAATGCAAGACTTTCTCGGACATCAAATCATAAGCACAATCTACAAGTAAGATGTAAAAATATTTCTAAACCTATATCTATGCAACAAAAGCTAGACGTATCTAAGGTAAAGAAACCAAAAACATCTCCAACACATTTACAACTTAGCTGAGTTTATTGAGATGGTAAATTTAGAGCTTAAAACATGAACCTACCAAAATTGAATGATGAAGCTCTAAAGTCTCATTATCTTCCACCACTATTACGACATTAGTGTTTATACAAGGGAATCATCATGGATTATTGATCATTTGTATTTCGTACAGATAGAGTAGGTAAGTAGGATTAGATCTCACAACATGAAATATGTAGGAGTGGTTCCTTCCTTCAAGAATATTTTACGGTGTAACACTACCTTAAGGGTATTTCTATTCCTATTTATGAGAATACTGAAGATTTGATCTCTTTGGTTCAACATTCATCTCCTGTTGTAAATTTTTGTTATTATTCTTTATATTAGATATCTGGTTTTGAACACAGTACTAGATTAGAAAGCTTAACAATTTTAATAATGTTAATTAAATTTTTAGAATGGAAATGGGTTACTAGAATTGATTAAAAGGATTTCTCAAATTCCATATGGTTTTATTAGAGGATCACAATGTGCTAAAATCACCACGCTGAGTGAAATGGTGAAATGGGATGGAGAATGGTGGAGTGAATCAATTTGCAGGTAATTTTATGTATTCAAAATGTGTAGTTCAAGAATGGGGAAGTGTTATATGTCTAGGTAAACAAATCAGCTTATTTGGTTATTATTTATTTGTCAATACTGATGAGCTTTTAGCTCAATTCTTGATGGAGAGAGAACTTAATACCTAAGGAAATAGGATACTAACAACATCAATTAGAAAGTTTCACTTGAAAACTCTTTTCAAAATTGGTAAACTATTTAATGTATATAATACCTTATAAATTAAAATTATAAGGTTTTATAAATCCATTTATTTTCTAGTTACTATAACATTGAATTAAGTATTGACATCAAGCATTTCCCTGATTGACTAGAAATCTGAGTCTAATGTAACTGCATTGACATACTACAAACATTTTTTTATTAAAAAATTAATAATTGTAAAGGACAACTTATAAAGTATTAAATGATTCAATATCTTTACCAATATGAAAAGAGGGTGAGAAGTCAAAGTATCATATTACATTAAAAATTCCTATGTTGAGTGTGGCGGCATGGTTGTTCTAAATAAATCTCCAACACATGCAGAGGGTGATGATGATGAATTCACCAAGATCTACATACAATACTAATATAGGATTTTACTTTCTCCATGAACATTAATGTGAGATTTTTTCTTTTTACATTCTTAGTATTCATCCAAAGCAACCTTAAGAATCTTTATTAAGGGGTTATGGAGATAGATAAATCTAGTTTGATGAAATGTGCACATCTATTTTGTGATCATTAGATTTACGGAGAAGCCATGGTAAGCCATGCATGGAGGGGAATACTTGATAATTTTTGAAATTTGATTATGATTAATTTTTCTATTCTATATGTTGTAGGTTACATTTATTAAATTGTATTTCATGTTGCAGATTGTGATTAGTATTTTTTTTGGCTAATTGATGCAATAATTATTGTATATGATCCCAGTTTATGCATGTCCATGATCTCCCTCTCATAATAAATATCCAAATGTTTTATGTATCTATTTTCAAGAGATAGTTATAATGTAAAGTGATTTAATTATGAAAATAGATTAATAATTATACTGAGACATAAGAGATTAATTTATAAATAAATTAATTGAGCTCAAAAATAGACTCAAGTAAATAGGGGAGATAAATCAAATGGCATTTTTAATGAAAATGTAATTCTCAAGCCATAAACAAGGGGAAAAAATGTTATTTTACTTAGTTACCTTAGGTAGCAACCACAATTTTCATACATAATAAACACTCAATGAAAACTATATCCACAACTACCCAATGATGGACTAAAACATAGAATTTTCAAACTAAGAAATATATGACTATAAATTAATGACAAAATAAATATATGCACCTCTTGATCTTATCCTGATAGAATTAGACAATGAATTGATCCTCTCCTTGAATTCATCATAAACTCTTTTGATTTTTTAGGCTATATAGTGTGTTTTTTTATAGAAGGGTACTCAAATTGTAGAAAAAATTATGGCTTATACAAGAGCTTCAAAGGTAAGAACAAACTCACCATCTTTTGATAAATAGGAAGAGGTCTTCTCTACTAAATAAATAACCGTAAGAATTGACATGATAACATTGGAGGTAACCAAAGAAGATTCCTTCTTGAGCAGAGTTTGGTAAGTTGATCTAGCAACCAAGAAAATACAAGCCCATTTTTACAAATCACTAAAACTACCCGTAACATCATCGCATCTTCATTAGGATGACAATTTAGTCATGTGATAAATAAGCAGAGTCCTAAAATTTGAATTAACATTAATATTTTGTTACCCACTAGTGTGTAAGCTAGGCTTGAAAGATCCATCAATCAATTTGAGATTTGTGTTTATGAATTGAAAATCTTGGTCAAAAATTTTGAATATTGATGTTCCAAAGATTGATTCTATAAAATGTTGAATGATTGTATCCTAACCAATCTATGCAACTGTAAAATAAATTTTTTTTCCATTGTAACAATATAGACCCTTGAATGAAACAAAAATGCCATGCGTAGTTTCTAGGTGAATTTAAAATTTGGTGAGAAACCCCACAAACCATTTTTTTAATAATGTTTTTTTTTAACCTTGAAAATGAAGGAAGGATAAAACTATGTGCAAGAAGCTCAAACTCCACAAGGTGTAAGAGCGTAATCCTATAAAATCTCAAACTAAACATAGATAAGGTAGGGACAGGGTATTTTGAGCTAAAAAGGGTGTTCTAGAATAGGGTATGGGCATCCATCAAGCAATAAAAAATAAATAAAATAAGGTAGGGACAAAGGAATTATTTAGAAGAAACCTAAATGATTTGAAAACATTTAATATGTTGATCGATACATATAGAACCAAAGATTTAACAATATTTAAATATATATATATATATATATATATATATATATATATATATAGAATCTCCCTGACCTTGCTTAGATGCAACCCTAACTCATGTCAACCAAAGCTTTTAAACGGATTTCTCCAGTCTACGAATAAACAAGCTTTGAACGAACTTACTTTAAATGAACTAGATTTGAAAAACCCTACATAGGAATTTTTAGTCTTAAATGGTAGAGGAATGTGCAATCTTAAGCAGTGAGCAAGTGGTTTTTTGTAGGGGATTTGTACAAACCCCCTTTGTTTCAATATGGTTCAAACAAAACACCTTTATTTGAACCCCATGTCAAATGTACATGTGGCAGTTTGAACAAAGGTGTTTTGTTCAAACCATGTTCAAACAAGGGGATTTGTTTGAAACATTATTCACATTTCATGAGTTCCCTTAGCTTGACCGCCAAATGGGACTCACTTATGTGCATCGGCCCACACACAAGGAAAAATGATTAGATAATCAATTCAATTTCTGCAAGGACAACTTCTTAGTTGGGACCATTATTTTAGTTGTGGACTTTGTTGAAAACTACACACTAAAAATAAAAAATGGATTTTTATCCCAATACCATAATTCAATTAAAGTTGTTATTTTGTGCATATTACATTTAGATATACACCAAACAACATAGACAACATAAAGATTTTGAGGGAGTACCACTTTTATATGAGCAATGATAAATCACATTATCAATAGTTTTTCCAAGGTCATTTTGATTTTATTTTATAGAAATATGAATGCATGAGAAATCATGTTCAATACACACTACATTTGGTCAGAAATTTGTGAAAGATAGATTAAGAATTCTCAAATGTTTTACTAATTAAGTAGGATGCATAAAAAATGAGGTTCAACATTTTTTGAGTTTCTTTGACGCTAGGCATGGCAAAGGGGAACATGATGGTACATGTGCATGTGTAAAAAGATCCCTTAAATAGAATAGGGAAGCATAAAGATGGTGCTAATTTGATCAATGTTGAAAGTATTATGACTTGGTGTAGTAATTTTTTTTTCTCATGGATCAAATAAATATTCTCATGTGTGAAGATTATTTTTTTTAATGAAGGAAGAAGATAAGACAGTGTATGAATATTATTTTATAGTATCTATATCAAGTATTTTTATTTCCATTTGTAGCTCAAATTCTAATTTATGGACTATTTAAATTATGGACATGGCATGCTTTTGTTCAGGGTGTATGAAATTTAATTGAAATGAATTTTAGTCAAAAGAATGGGTTGACAAATGGTATTGTAGACCCATAATGCTTATAAAGTTTAGTGATTCATTTAGACCACTAGAGGATCATGAAATGGCATCATCAATTGACTTTCACCACATCTCAGATCTTGTACAACTAGGTATAATTTATTTATAATTTAAATGTAGCCTTAACTACTAGTGATATTTTACTTCTACATGTCCTTAAATTTTTATTATACTTTAAATTTTCAAGGCAAGTTTTTGAAATAATTGCACATGAGGACAATGGTTAGGGAATAGACTATTACTTGTCTCATTATGTAGAGGCAAAAGAGAATTAACCACAACTATCATATATGGAGAAGACCTAGTTTATCCCAGTGGATCTATGGTCATTATAGGAACTTAGCTTCATAGATACTTTCCTAAAAAAATAAATCAATGGTTATTAGAGGACTCTAAAACACATAGGTTAGTGTTTCATTATTCAAATTTGGTTATCACTATAAATACTCAAAAGATAAAATTACATGGAAAGCCTCACAACAAAAGTTTGTAGAAAGTTTGTGAATCTGAGCATGAAGTGATTCTTGAAATTCTTAAAATTAGAGTTGATCCTAAAGGTACGTTGGATTTACTTGGTAAGGTTAGTATTAAATGCATCCAAATTTTAAAATTACTAAAGTTAACTTATTTGTTCTAGTGTATTTTAATTTTGAATTATTTTGTCATTATGTTTTTATTTTTGTTTGATTTTTTATTAACAAATTTTATGTAAGTCAATGGTACTAGATGAGATTCCTTCTTCATGTAATTGGTGACATGAGTATAAAATATTATATTCTTAAAATAAACAGAAGTCTAAAAAAAATACATGTTGAGTAGATACTTTTTTCCTCATACTGAATTATAGAGAACCTCTGGGGGATTTTAATATTTGCCTATTTAATTGCATAATATGATAGCTTGTCTCTACACATCTGGACATGTTAGCAAAGATGGTTCATTTATTGGGCTAATGAGTTAAAAAAAACACTACCCACTGACCAAATTTTGGTCTCTTAAGAGACATTTAGTCACTAGAGAAAACATGTTTCCATCATCATGTGTGGCATAAAATATTATATGGGTGCTTAGAGGACTTACCCAAGTAATTATAGGCACTGGCAACTCATCTCTACCCCTCACGGTTCTCCTGTAATGTGTGCCACAAGTTCACTCCATTTTCTCACTTAATAACTAGAAGCTTCTCTTCAGGGATGCCTCCAAACATTTATATATTTCAACCTTAAGATTTGATAGAGATTAGGGGTGGTCATTCTAGCATTTATATGCCCATATAGATATGTCAATGAGGATGATTCATTGATTGGGATAGCAAGTAAAAATATATACTACCCATTGACCAACTTTTGGTCTATTAAGGAACATATAGCCCCAAGATAAAATGCATCATCATATCTCCTTCATATTAAGTGGCATATAATCATTTAGGTGATGTTCAAAGGACTCACCTATGTAATTATAGGGACTAATGGCTCATCTCTACCCCTCATGGTTATCATGTAACGTGCGCTAGAAGTTTGCTCTATTTTCCCACTAAGGAACAAGAAGCTTCTCTTTAGGGATGCCTCCAAATACCTATAACTATTAATCTTGGGGCCTGATAGAGAGTGGAGGGTGTGCATTTCAATTTTTTTATGCCCATTATGTGTCAGTGAATATGGTTCATCAAGTTAGCTAGCAAGTCAAAAGTTATGCTACCCACTAACTAACTTTTGTTCTCTTAAAATACATTTAATAGTGAGAGAAAACATGTTTTCATTTATTTTTCATACCAAGTGACATGGAATCCTCTAGGGGATGCTTAAAATACTCACCTATCTAATTTTAGGCACTGACGATTCATCTCTACCCCTCACAATTCTCCTACAACATCCATATGAAGTTCACTCTATTTTCTCACTTAAGAACGACAAAATTATCTTTAGGGATGGCTCCAAACACCTAAATTTTTTTGACCCTAGGTCTTACTAGAGTGCATAAGATGTCCATCCTAGAAAATATACACCTATTCGAACATGTTGACAAAGATGGTTCGTCAATTGGGCAAGTGAGTCAAAAACTACACTACCCACTGACCAAATTTTGGTCTCTAAAGAGACATTTGTCCATGAGTAAAAATGTACCACTATGTCTCCCTTTTCCTAAGTGGACTTAAATATTATGGGGAGTGATTAGAGGACTCACCCATGTAACTTTAAGCACTAACAGATCATCTCTACCTCTCACGGTTATACTATAATATGCATTAAAAGTTTTCTCCATTTTCCCACTTAGGAACGAGAAGCTTCTCCTTAGTGATGCCTCCAAATTCCTATAAATTTCAATCCTAAGACCTAATATATATTAGAGTATGTAAATTCTAATGTTTATATGCCCATTGAGATGTGTCAGTAAATATGGTGCATCGATTAGGCTAACAAGTCAAAAGCTATGCTACCCACTAACTAACTTTTGGCCTCTTAAGAGACATTTGGCCATGAGAAAAAAAACATAATTATGTCTCCCTCATATTAATTGGAATGGGATCCTTATGGTGGTGATTATAGGACTTTTCCATTTAATTATATGTGTTGATATCTTGTTTATACCTCTCACGGTTCTCCTAAAACATGTGCTAGAAGTTCATTTTATTTTCTCACTTAGGAACGAGAAGATTTTCTTTAGGGATAATTTAAAACACCTACAAATTTTAACCTTAGGGACTGATATAAAGTGGAAGGTATAAATTATAGCATTTATACACCCATCTGTATGTGTCATCAAAGACAGTTCATCAATGGGGATTGCAATTCAAAAGCTATGCTATCCACTATTAAACTTTTGGTCTCTTAATAGACTTTTTTTTGTGAGAGAAAATGTGCTACCATGTATCCCTCATATTGAGTGGCATATAATACTATGTGGGTTTCTTAAATTACTCACCCATATAACTATGGTCACTAATGTCTCATATCTACCCTTCATGGTTCTCTTAAAATGTGCGTCAGATGTTTGCTTTATTTTCCTTCTCAGGCACAAGAATTTTTTCTTCAGGGATGCCTTGAAATGCATGTAACTTTCAAACCTGAGGCTTAACATATAGTTTAGGGTGGCCATTCAAGCATTCATACACCCATCCAAATGTGTCGATAAAGATGGATCATCAATTGGGCTAGTGAGTCAAATGTTAATATTGGTGTCCTAGATTGCACCCTAGCTGAGCAAGGGGATTGTTCATTTCCTCTTACACAAATTTAGTCTAACATGGGAATGAACCTAGAATTTGGATCACTTAAACATGGTTCAAACCTCCAAAAAAGGCTAGCTTCCTTCTAGATCTATCACCTAAACTAGACCTAAACTAATAATTTCTTGGAAAAGGGGAGAGAGACTAACAATAATATATGAAAGCATGTAAAATGAGGTGATGAACTAGTAATTGGAACACTTACACTTTGAAAAAAATAAACTATGAGACACATTCAAGACCAAAGAAGATAAATCCCACATAAGTATTTCATAATAAGGCATTCACCAACTATCTAACTAGCATGAGAGGGCAGATATCCACTTCCAAGATAATCAATAAACTATATAATGCACTTAAAATTACCTGTGAGGATTATAAATCACTTAATGAAGGTGAGGGAAGTTAGAAATAGGCGAGGAATTCATATATTCACTTAACCATAGTACATGAATTCAAAGAACACACTTCAATTTATTTTGCAAAAATGATGGAATTTAATCTTTATTGCCTCAAAAGGTGTTACAATAAAATTTTTAGCATAACCTAAGAAATTCAAAGCATAAGGGTCTATTTCTCCAAATAATCATAGAGATTTCTTCTTTAAAAAACTTCTAGAGAGAGCTAAAATGTGGAAGAAGATGGAACATATATAGAAAGAAAGGAAGAGAGAGGGGGAACTATTATGTATTAACATAAATTTGAGGATGTTGACTCGTGACCTTATCAATAAGGAATGAGTTCTATAAAAGAATTGAATGCCTATTTTCCTTATCAATCCACAAAGTGTGATTCTTGGAGCTTTATGCCTTTACCTTATCTGCTTATGAGGATCAAATTTCTCATACCTTGGAATGACAAAATTATGCCACATCTGCTTTGGGTGGCCATCAGTACCTATTTATCAAAAATGTGACCATGTTGATAGATGAGACAACTCTTCATGATCACATTTATATCTATATTTACTTTAATTTGAACACAAGTCCACTATAGATGAAAACCAATCCAATTCATTGGTTTTCACATAGTCACAATATCTGTGAAAACCTGTAGAATGTTTGATCTTGCTTCAACACTGCTAGTCCATCTTCGATCTTTTTATTTGGCCCAAAAATACCTATTTTACCTTTAAAACCATGTGAGATCCAAGAATATACTATATACGAGTATCTTCCATCTAAAAATATTGAACATGTTAATGGAATGACCCTATAATGGGGTCGACAGGTTCTAAATTATTGACTAGATATCCTATTTAAACTTTAATGGTGATGGAGCTTCATTATTGACCATCTTGCTTATATGATTGCATCTATTGTTTGACCGAGCTCTAATGGTGACATGTTTCCTTAATATTTTTTCACCTGGGTCAAAAATTGGTTCGTAGACCTCCACTAGAAGATTTTATATTTGCCTTTGTTTATTGGTTGTAGATTACCAACTCAGACCATTTACATTGTGCCAAACTATCTTTCTTCCTATTGGTCTTGAAGATACGCTATTAGATATTGAATTTTTTAACTCTTGTGTACCATATGATCTTGATGTATGAATGAATGTGAGACTTTGATCTATATCCTTTGACTCTTTGACTTTAACTTGCATTGTTAGATCTAGGTGTACAAAAGAACTCACACCATTAGATCTACCTAGACCCACTTTCCTATCAGTTAAGCTCACACCATTAGATCCCTATGTATTATTTCATGATAAATTTAGATTTACTTGGACCCACCTTATTATCAATCTAGCTCACACTTTTGGATCTTTGTTCAGTAGATACACACCTTTAGATCTTGTCCAACTTGAAGCTCTTTAAGGACTTTAACTCTAGGGACCTTTTGACCTATTTGACCTTTGCATGTAATATTGGATTGCCTTTTTAGAATGACAGATCATGTATTCACTATATCCTTGATAAAATTGATGCACATTAAGGTATTTTTGAATACAAATTATTATTTCATGAAGTTTAAACTTGATATTCATGTGAATGTCTGGGTCTGCCTCTTTAACTTTAGGAGCTTATATCTTGAGCTAGAGAGCTCACCAAGGCATAAAATTTGTAGAATATGTTCCTGGCATGAATAAATACATGACACTAAAATATTTTGGCTCATGAGGCTTCTAGAGTGAACTTTATAAAATACATAAGTGAACTGGTCTATTTATTTCTAGACGACATCCTAGTGATGATCTGGTCTTTAAGATCATCAAATTTGCACTTTGAGCCTGTTTAAAGTGTTTCAAAATATTTTCAAAATCTATATGATATCCACTTAAGGTCTTTCTTCTCCTTGTGACATTGGGTCACTCTTCAATTAGGACTCTGCTCAGGCCAAATTTGGTCAATATCTTTGGTGACTCAATCGGGGAGCATGCTTGTTATGCTTGAAAATTCAGACCATTTTTTGATGCCTCTGTGTGTACCATACATTTCCTTAGTGTTATATAACACTTTCATTTTATAATTATATGAATTAGGGAATGAGTAGAAAGTTGTGGTGACTTAATGTTACCTGTGGTGAAATAGTGGCAAAGCAATTTTAATTGTCCCCACAAATTTATATTAATTAATGGTTGGGATCCATCATGGTCCAATTATTTTAAAATGGTAAGTACCTATGTTAATCTTAATGTATTATGATAAAATCCTAAGCTAAAGACTAATCAAAGTGGATATTTATAATGAAGTATAACCTATAGTGGTCTGATTAGAAAAAGAAGTAAAAGGGAAGGGTAAGGTAGGAAGAAAACAAGTGATTACTGATCCTTGACCCAAATATCATGACAAAATTTCAATTACAATTGAACCTACATTTAACCAATATATGATGAAAAATAACACAAGCTCATATATCATCACATACTAGGAAAATTTCTAAGGATAATATGAACTCATACAAGTAAGAATTAGGTTTTTCTTTAAATAATTGTTACCAAACTCAAATAGCATAAGCATATCTGAATACAAAAAAAATG
Organism: Torreya grandis; assembly: GCA_037957365.1. Lineage (NCBI taxonomy): Eukaryota > Viridiplantae > Streptophyta > Pinopsida > Cupressales > Taxaceae > Torreya > Torreya grandis. The sequence continues at coordinate 999,175 of JARHVA010000637.1, forward strand.
AAACAGAGAAAATTCAAGATCCTTTAAGAAATTTAGCACAGGCACAAATTAGCAACCCTGTATCACAAATACAAATTTATAATTCAAAGAAAATATTCAAATTCAAGCTTTAGAACCAACAATTGAAAGAAATCTATATTAACAATTGACACATCAATTTTGGACAATCTTTGCATAATTCCTTGACTATATTAATTATTCCAAGTATACAAATTTTTCTCAGAAATCTCCTTTCTAAGATGGTAATACTAACTTTTATAGAAAGGCAAGGTAGTATACCGATCAGTTACAAGATACAAAATGTACAAAAGATAATGATAGTTGTCCTTCTTTATAAAATTATAGAATACATTTTCTTTTCACAACTAGATTGATCTAGAGGCAAATATGCTAACAAACTAGCATTTGCCTTTACAAAAGAATATTCCTATTTGAAATATTACAATGTTTTTATGAAAAAAGAATATTAACTAGTTGGTGGGCCCCTTGCTAAAGGGTCTCCTTGTTGCTCCTACATAAGCTCCATTGCTCTTTGATTTTGTTATTTCACTAAATCTCTTATCCATGGCTTGATTTATTCATGCACATCAATATTGATGGTCTTGGTTAAGGCCCATGAATGGGAGTAGGAAGGGATCTTTTGTAGCTTTTCATACATGAACTAATCAGGGATGATTGGTCCATGAATGGGTAAATTTTCACTGAATAAGTGTTCTCACTCGTGGGATGAGTGAGATTCAACTTTGGCCTCTTATTTCCAATAGGGAAAATTGCCAATTTTGCTTTTCTCTTCTTTGGTTTTGCCACTAGGACTAGGTCCAGGGCAACTTCCTTCCCCTTATTTCCTTGTTCATCTCCTTCTACTTGAACCTGAGCTTCTTTAGCCTATGATTCTTCTTCTTTGGATCGATATGCCTCAACAAGGACCTTGAGGGAATTCTCTATTATTTCATTAGGCTCAAGGGAAATCATATCCAATTGTTTAACTAGGGATAGTGGTCTTTAAGGGGGAGCTGAGGATGAGGGTCCCTCACTAGGTCTCTCTTCCAACTTATCCTTATTAGTTGGGGGATGTGGTACTTCCAACTACAGTTGTTCCTAGGGTGGCCTGGAAGGTCCATAAAATAAATGATATTGAAGGGGATGCATCTACCATATATACCTTTTCTTTTCATCACTAGATAATATGTGCATAAGCTTGAGGTTGGTTTTCTTAAATCTAGCCAACACTTCTTCAAAATTATTGGCCTTTATGTACAAGGTGTCATGGGTGACCAATTGATGCTCATAGATTGGCTTGGGCATCTGCTTGTTCTTCAAATGGTTTCCCACTATGTTATTTGGATCCCACTACTTAAGATCATCCAATTGAAACACAAAAGAGTCCCTATGCCTGGACATGGTGTCTACCTACTTCCAATCCTATAGAACTATTCTTCCAATTGTCAAAGGAAAGGGATGGAGAAGGCCCTTCTTTTTCTCCTTGTAGACCCCATCAACACCATGAAAGTGTTGAGATGCAATTTACTATTCTACAGCTTGGGAGGAACATAGATAATCAACTTATACGGTTGAGTCAAAATTCCCTCAATTCTAATAATAGTGTAATCTAGGTAAAACTAGATGTCTCCCATTAGCTCCATATACTTCTTGATCGAAGGGGGAATCCTAGGCATGGGAATCCCTATGATGGATTATTACAATACAAGGTAGACATAGTCATAGATGAATTACATGTGGTGTCTATACTTGAAAATATGCAATTTTGAGTAATGGTGAGAGATTGTGGTTCTGCCCTCAGGAAGCTAGTTTTTGATGTTGGGGACCTTGGTGGAAGCCAGGAGGGCATTTAGAAAATAAGACATCATGAAGAATTGATTGCTTGTCTTACTCTTGATGGTAGTAAATTTTTTCCCTAGGAAGACACTAATCATATCACCTATTAGAGGAATGAGCTCTTTCTCTATCATAAAGTGGACATAAGATACCCAGCTCTTATTGACATATGTAGTTACAGGGGCTCTAGATATTTTGTTTAATAGGGTCATGATTACCCTAATTCCCTCTTTAAACTAGATAATTGGGATTCTTCCCTAAAAATCTTAGAATACATGGTTACCTTGGAGCAACCATGGATTGAGGATGGTATCTAAGTCATTCTTACTGGTACATTCCTTTAATGTGGGTAGATCCACATGGGGCTTTGGAAATTTATAATATCCTTCAAAGCCTAGTGGGGAAATGTAATAAACTCTCTTAGATCTTCCCTCATGTATAATCTAATCATTATAAAATCTACAATCAATAAAAATTTGAGCAAGGATGTCAATGTAATGAAGAACCTCTAGTTTGGCAATAACATCGTGGAGGCCCGACCATTTGAATTACGACAGGTCAAAGTATCTCCTATAAATAATGGAAATCCTTTATTCTTCTTTGGTGATGGGATTCATATTCTATATGTTCTATAAGAGCTCAAACCAATTCTTATTTCCATTGTGTAGGGCTATGACATCCAACTCAGTATCTTTGAAAACCCTTCCTTCATTGTCTATAAATAGGTATAACTCTGTCTCATCTCTTAATTGCTACCTCTAAGCTGCCATGGCTTCTATACTTGCAAAATTTTCACAATTGGATTGGAAATGGTCTCTATTTAGCTCTTTTGTGCTTAAAACACAATTTAACGTATCCTAAATTCTCTATAATCAATCCGAGTTTACTTAGGGTATTTTTATGCAAGTTTAGGGATTTGAAGCTTTAATGGTGGTAGCTCATTTGGAGTTCAGATCATACATTATTTGGATTTGATTTTGACCTTTGACTTTATACATTTGCATTTTTAGGCACACAAGATCTCTTATTTTATCACTTTCTACTTGTGTGGCACTTATGTGGCATCAATCCAGAACCTTTTGTGGCATTTTTCATAAATGCATTTTGAAGCACTAGCTGTTGGCATTTAAAAATGCCTTTTTTTTTTTGCACCATTGGATCATGATCATGAATTAACATGATTCATCGATTATGATTCAGGCTCTTTCTTGTTATTGCTTCCCTTTGTACTAGCTCCCATGGTTGTGCCACTTGGCACCTCTGTAGGCCTTTTGAGCTCTAGTACCTTTGTCAGTTGTATGTTGAATGCACATTTGCCATGCGTCAAACCCATGGGCTCTCAGAGATTTGTTGAAAATTCATTATCACCCTCACATAGTTAGATCATCCTTCTATGATGAAATGTGAGCCATAGGATCTACAAAGATGCATGGGCCTTAAGTCAGTGCATACATATAAAAGGAACTTAGGCTAAAATGCTTTTACCTAAGTCTATTTCATATTAGTGAACACAAAAAAAATTAGGTTAAAACATTTTATGATAAGTTTTAAATCAAAGGACTTTGGTTGGGACTTAGGTTTATAAATTTTAGGCTAAGGTTCATTCTATGTTTATGAAGCAAGAATTGAACTTTAGGCTAAAGTGTTTAAACCTAAGTTTTCTAGGAATTATACACAAGGGGATCATTGCCAAAATAGTTAAGCTCATAGATCATGCTCAAATGGGGAAAATAATATAAGGAAAAAATGCTAAATTTTGACATAGATATTTATTGTATTAATAAACACAATAGAAACCTTCAGTTAAAAGCATTTGGGCCATGTTTCATGTTGTAAAGACCCTTTAAAAATAAGATATAGTATGAGTCTCTAGCCTAAGGTTCATGACATTCAAACAAATGCAATGGGGACATTAAGATATAGACTTAGACTAAGTTTATTTTTGCATATATTTAAACTATGACACTATTTCAAAATTTGTAGTTCAAAGGTTTCAAGCATTTGAACATCCTCCATAGGTTTCCAATCATCTATAAATAAATTTATAGGCCTTTTAGCAAAATTTTGAAGTCTATCTTAGTCCTAAGAAAAATATTTCATTAGCTTAAATTTTATGGTCTCATAAACGTCAAATACATCCTTACAAACATCCAATGACTATCACGCAAATGTCAAATTTAAGCTCATGAAGTTCTTAGTTTTGATGGGCTTAAAGTTGATGGTCACACATACGTCAAATACATCCTCATGGGAATCAAATGTAAATTGCATGAACATCAAATTTAAGCTCATAAAATTCATGTGTCCCAATAGGAGAGTGCCACTTGGCACCTCCGCAGGGCCTCTCAAGATCTTAGACTCAATTTTCTTTATTGATTTAAGAATCATGATGAAGCAAGAGTTGTCCAATCATGATCTTTGAGCTTGCTTGTGATTGGTCCTTTCTAACATGTGGGCCCCTTTGCTATTAATCTTTGAATGTGGAAGTGCCATGTGGAAACTCTATAGAGATCCTAAGCTTTTATTTTTTTATGGATGTCTTCACTTCATCCTATCTTTGATATACGATGAAGTGAGAACCATTTATCATGATCCGAGTGCTCGAACAGGATTGGTTCAAAGGACTAAGTGCTCAACTTTGTCAGTATTTCTTCACATCATCCGATTGAAAGGATGTGAGGAAGTGTGGATCATTGGATCTTGAAAGTTGCATGTTTTTTAAGTTAAGAAGCAAGGAAATCAAGTTAAAACTTGGGAATAAATGCTAACTTAGGTTAAAGTATTTAGACTAAGGTCCTATTCATGCTAATAAATATGACGGGGCCTTAGCATTAAAACTTTAGGCTAAGTAGGAAATATTAAAGGGAATGCAAGCTCATGTGTACCATATATATTTGATAAAATTGAATCATGTTAAGGGATTTTTGAATATAAATAGTTACTTCATGAAGCTCAAACTTGACATTTGCATGAATGTTTGGTTATACCTGTTCAACTTTAGAAGCTTATATCTTGAGCTAGAGAGCTCGTCAGGGCATAAAATTTGTAGAGCATGTTATTGAAATGAATAAATCCATGGAACTATAGTATTTTGGCTCATAAGTATTCTATAGTGAACTTTATAAAATACACAATGAAATACTCTATTCATTTTTGGATGACGTCCTAGTGACAGTCTGGTCCTTAAGATCATCAAATTTGCACTTTGAGCCTATTTAAGTTGTTTCAAAAAAATTTAAAAACTATATGATATCTAATTTAGGTCTATATACTCCTTTTGACATTAGGTCACTCTTCAATCAGGACCTTTCTCATCTTCTTGATCTGATTTAGGCACATTTGGGTATGTAGGCCAAATTTGCTCAATAGTTATGCTACTTATTGACCAACTTTTGGTCTCTTACGAGACGTTTATGCATGAGAAAAAAACACCTTTATGTCTCCCTCATCTCAAGTGGAATATAATCATTTGGGGAGTGATTTATCATGTAATCATAAGAGTTTATGGCTCGTCTCTTCTCCTCGTAGTTCTCATACAATGAAAAATAAAATTTTGGTCCATTTTTCCTCTTAGGGATGAGAAGATTCTCTTCAAGGATGCCTAAAAATGCTTGCAACTTTCCACCCTAGGTCTTGATGGAGAGTGGAGGGTTCCAATTCCAATGTTTATATGCCCATTCAGATGTGTTAGCAAAGATGATTCATCAGTTGGGCTAGAAATTCAAAAAAAAATCTATCCACTAACTAACTTTTTGTCTCTTAAGAGACATTAGGATGTGAAATAAAATATGCCTTTATATTTCTCATCTTGAATGTCATAAAATACTATAGGGGGACCTTATAGGACTCACCCATGAAATTATAGGATTTGAAGGCTCATTTCTACCCTTCATGTTCTACTGTAATGCATACTAGAAGTTTGATCCATTTTACCACTAAGGAATGAGAAACTTCTCTTCAATTATGCCTCTAAACACATGAAAATTTTGACCCTAGGCCCAAAAAAAAGTGGAGGGTGTCCATTCCAATGTTTATATGTTCATCTAGTGTGTCATCAAGGATGGTTCATTGATTAGGTTAGCGAGTCAAAAAATTTGCTACCTATTGACCAAATTTTAGTCTCTTAAGAGACAAGTGACATGGAATCCTCATGGGGTAATTAAAAGACTCACTCTCACAACGTGACATGGAATCCTCATGGGGTGATTAAAAGACTCACTCTCACAACTATAGGTGATGACAAATCCTCTCTACACCTCATGGTTGTCTTACAACATGTGTTAAGAGTTCACTTTGTTCCCCCTTAGGGATAATAAACTTCTCTTCAGGGATGCTTCTAAATACCTATAATTTTTAACCTTGATGTTGTAGACACTCAAAACTTGCATACGATAGATTTTAATGTCAAACTGCCTCTTGACCATATCAAACTCCTAGCTTAACACATTTAACTAAACCATTTAATTCACCCCTTTTTTAACTTACTTTAACCCATTTCCTTTTATCCCCTCGACCATCGATGTTCAACCTAACCATCAATAGTTTCCTTGACCATCGATGGTCAGGTCTCTAAGCTTGCTTTAAAGCATTAAAACATTGATAGTTTTGTGCGAGATAAGTATCTCCCTAAACAAAAAATTGATTTTAAAACTAAATTTAAACACTATGAATTGGCAACTTTATCCCCCTATTAAATTAGTAACTTCTTCCATCCCAATTATCAACTTCATCCTATAAAAGGAGAAGAGGAGGAAGTAAAATGGATCCATCACAATCCATAATCTTACATCCAAGCTCTCTTACATATAGGTATTCAAAATACTTTCAGTAGGTAAGTAACATCAATAGAGACCCAAACCCCTATCAGAATCAATTTTGGAAGCCAAAGTATTGTCACTCTGGCCAAATTACTTCAACCTTCCACCATCACGTTTGAGGTATCTTCACTTATTTTCATTGATTTAGATTATTCCTAACCTCCCTAACCTATCAGACTCATCAACATCTTATTTTCCACCCCTTAGCCCCATAAGAAACCTCTGTTGCCTAAATACCCAATTTGCACCTTCTTTTTTGATCATTTTTAAATTCACACAGGTAACCACCAATGGTTAGTACAATCGTTGATAGTCACTTTAATTGTCGACAGTTACCTAACTATCAATAATTAGCTTAAACCACTGATGGTTCACCTAATCACTGATGGTCATTATGGCATAAAAATATATCAAGCTATTTTTAACCTCGTAACCTTAGTCAAATCCAACTTTCTCTATTTTTGTTTGATTACAATGCCTTTTTTGATTTTTTAGACTAGACCCCAACCATTTTAGCATATGTATTGACCCACTTTACTACTTTTAGTCATTTTTCTATTAACTATCATTCTAATTTATTTATATTTCACTTCATTTATCTTATGCAAATATATATTTACTTTATCATTTCTAACTCAATTGTTATAATAGTGGATTGACGGCCTCCTAACAAGCATTATGCTTCTTGGATCTAGCTCACGCTAGGCATTCCACTCAACCATCCATCTAAAAAACCCCTTTTCTAGTGTCCTTATTATCTATAATTTATTCCTCCCTATCCAAAGAGGAGTTCCCATCATCATTTGGATTCATGTGCACACTTTACCAAGTATTCTTCTACACACCCTATTACTAGTTTAATTACTTGCTTTCAAAATTAAGAAATGAGTGAAAATTAACTAAAACATTTTGGCATGTCCAATGGGACCTAGTTCCCTTTTTCTTCTTGTATTGTTTTCTCATCAAATGAAATCTAAGAATTTATTTTTGGGCTTAAAATAGACCTCTTACATACATTGATTGTTTGCTTGTCTTAGTTCATCTAGTAACTTAGGAGGTAAAGTAATTAATTGTATATTTCACACTTGCTATCACACACTTAAGCCAAACCAAAAAACAATTAACACATTAAAGCATACCTGAGACAAGGCTCAACTAAGATTTCATCACCTAGTGGTAACCTTACCCCTTCTCGGCTATCCTACTTGGATTTCACCACCAAGGGGGGAACCAACTCAGCTCTATGGTTGAGTATAAACTCTAAACTTGGTATATTTTGGCCAAACACCCGACACCCCTATTACTACAATGTGTGAAGTGAGGGGGTAAGCCCCAATACCAATCCATGTACTTAAGTTCAACATAGATTTCTCTCTTGAGCACCTAAATTCAACTTGAAACTAACCTTATATTTCCTATTTAGTACCTAATCTACAATCCAAATTCCCTCTTCACACTTTCTAAGGCATAAGCCAAAAGTGATCTAAAAATAATACTATGATTTAACACACTTTTAGTGTATGTATTGTTTTCCTTAAATGTTTTTATTTTGATTTCTCTTTGTTTGAGGTGTGAGTTTCATCATATTATTTCGTATTTTTTCACATGGTCTTTACTAGATAGTAGTTGAGAAACCAAACCAATCAACCATCACCTTCTTCTTCTTCCTCCATGGAATATAATTATAATGATGAGGGTTCACCTCATTTTCTCCCCCTCATACCAGAATCCTAGTTGTTGTTGAGGGTGATGTAGACTTCATTGCCTTGACAACAATCCCATGGCCCTTCAACATTATCTTAATAACTTACCTCATCATACCTCTATTATGTTGGTTCCTCGTACGGATCCTTCTCATGATATGCCTCCCCATCTTATGGTGGGTGTTACCTCAACCCTACCCTTACTAACCCAAGCCTCTTCTTCTTCCAACATCCCATCTACTACCACTACACAAACCTAATCCAACATTCCAACCTCTAACCAAACACATCCTACCACACCCACACTTCATATATAGGCTCAACTTTACCTTTAGTTACCTATACTCCACCTACCATGGGGTTATCTTCTACCCTCATTTCCACCCTTCCCTTTGTTACAACCAATCCACCAACTTTTACCCCATTTTAGAAGTTGGTGTTTTCTATACCTCAAAAACTTCCACCCATTAGCACTAGAGTCACCACTCAACTTCAACCTACTCAACCTCAACCTACTACCACAACCATACATTTAAGTCAACCCACGTCCATCCCTCAACAAGTACCCATGACAACCTATCAATATATCCCTAACCCATAAGGACTTATAACACCTTCCATGCAACCATTTGTGCCAAACAACCTTTATGTGGAACCATCTCAACCTCTTATGACCACTTACCAATATGTGGCTTTTACAGCACTATCTACCACCTATCCTCACATAGTTGCCAACCAACCTCAATAGAATGTGCCCCTTAATTATGTAGCTTCCCAACCTGAACTAGATTTGATCAAGATGTTAATGGACAAAATGACCAAACTGAAATCATCTATCTCTGGGTCTCATAACCTTTTATCCTACAAACAATTTTTTAATGAACCCATTCATCCATATGTTCCAATCTATTTTAGCCTCCTCAATGGGAATTACCTAAGTTTTTTAAATTCTAAGGCAAGGAGGACCCCCAACAACATTTGAGATCATTTCATCATTCTTATTATTTGATCACATATGATGATGCTCTCCTTCTTCAAACTTTTCCCATGTCCTTATCAGACTAACCCTTGATTGGTATAGTGCCCTTCCCATGCACTCCATATTTTCTTTCTCCCAATTGGCCCAAATATTTTTAGAGCATTTCTCGATAAACATAACTAAAAAGCTTTCTTTTACTAACCTCTATTCTGTTAAACAATTTGATGATGAGTTAGTTGTTGATTTTGTGGCTAGATGGAGAGGTCTTATAAACCAAATTAATTTTTTATTATCTTAACCCAAATTTATTGAACTCTTCTTTCGGGGTTGTGACAAACATATCATCCCTACTCTTCAAGTTCAAACCTTCATAACTTTTGATGAGGCAATCACCATGGCATGTAAACTGGAAAATAGGGCCATTGACGAAGGGAAGTTAAAACTATGGAACATGAATTATAGCTTTAAATCCAATGACCCTTCCTCCACCAAAACCACTAACCAATCCAATACCAAAGCAAAATCATTTTCAAACTTAGTTGTTTTAAATACCATTCCACCTCCAACTATCAACCAACCACCTTGAACACATTCTTCCAACCCTCCCTATTGACAAAACTAAAACTAAAACCGAGCTCCTCCAAAATAATATACTCCCATTAGAGAATATTATGCATTAGTCTTGGATAAATTACTCAAATACAACCTCATCCAACTTCCACCATTTAAACCACCTCAATAATTTGATGCTTCTTACCCTATGTCAGGTTGGTATAATGAGAATGACCATTGTGCCTTTCACTGAGTCGTAGGACATGACATTAATAGATGAAACACATTCAAAAGTCTTGTCCAAAATTTGATTAATAGTAGAGAACTTGTGTTTGATAATCCCAATGTACCTCGTAATTAGTCCCTTAACATCTTCCACAAACCTTTTCCCAATCATGCTCCTTCTACGCATCACCATGACAACCAACATAAATCATCTCATTCTCATGAGGCACACACTATTAATGTTATTAATAGTGAGCTCATTATTGACGAGACTATTACCTCAACCACCTCTTTCTCCATTTTTCTTATGGAAGTATTGGAATCACCTCCTATTCCTTTGGATACCCAAATAGAGGAATTAACCACCCCTCCCTCTTCATTTGATGAGACTTTAGCTTTATCTACCTCTCCTTTGGTGGAAACACCGAAGGAGACAACCATTGCTTTAACCACCCCTTCTTCCACTTGACCTATTCCAGTTGTAGAACTACCCTCCATTATTTTAGACACTTAAACAAAATAAGCAACCATTTGTATTCTTTCACTTGGGAAAAACACACCTACCTCCCCCATCACAAAATCATCCATGCCTTCTTTGGAAACTACGCCAAACCAAGAGAAGGTTACCTCATCTACCCAACCACCAATTTTGGAACCATCCATAAAAAATAAGGATAGATAAACCATTCCCTCTTATTCAAATAAGGGCTTAATTTTTGAAACCAATGACCAAGGACTAATCTCATCAATAAGCCCTTTTCTAGACTAGTCCAAATTTTAGAATTCACTGCCCAACCTAAATTTAATAGAGCCAGCTTTTGGCACCATCTTGGACTCCCTTACCAAAACAAATTTGAAACCTCAACTTCACTTGAATCCACCCTTAAACCCATTATTACCTCTTCACCAAATACCTCTTCCAAAACCATAAGTGAACCATCCCAACCACCTCCACCTAAAATTATCAAATCACCTTACGTTTCTCTTACCAAATCGATCAAGAACCTAGGAATTATTCCCACACCTGGCCACACTCACCCCTATTTAAAGTTAGACTCAACCACATCTAGTCCACCAAAAAAAATTCTAGCTAAACCAACCCAGAAGGTAGAGTTACCCAAACATCCATCTTAAACTAGACCCATACCACCTCCTTCCCACTTACCTTCCATCTTAGGAACCCATCTTTCTACCATCCCAATTACCTATTCTTCCTCTAAGAAACCATCCCCCTTTTTCCACCTAAACCCATCAAACCCTCTAGTTATTCATCATTTTGAACTAACCTATCTACTTCTACTTTTCCACCTATACCTAAACCTTCATCATCCAAGTCTTCCATATCCAAATCTTCAACCTCTAAATCAACCATAACTAAGAGATCCCAACCACCAACCAAAACCATTCCACCTCTTATAACTTCTAAGGTGAAAACTACTTATAAGTAGGTTTCCATCCCTAAACCCATAAACCCATCACCTCCAACACCTTCAAATGAATCCTACTCAACCATCCTACAGAAGTTGTTGGAAACGTCTTCCATTATCTTACCCCTTATCAAACCATTATACCCTTCTAATACCAAACCCTCCTCGTTTAATGATAACTTGATCTATGAATGCCATAAGGCATTAGGACATTACAGGAAGAACTGTAAGGCTCTCTAAGAACTCATTTATAGCTTATATGATGAGGATGATCTATTATCAGATGAACCCTTATTACCCCCATTACCTATATTACCATCAACCCAACCTACCCAACCTCTACCTACTCTCCCACTCTTACCCAAGGTGAGGAGGAGGAACTAAAGAAAGCATCAAACCCAACATACCCCCTTATCCACACTATTCATATGATTACTCTATCCCAAGCCCAATAGAAAGATAAGGGAAAAGCCAAAGCATCTATTCCATGGAATTACCCTTCAACCCCTCAACCCCTCAACCTTCCAACCAAAACCAAACATCAACACCTTCACCTATGCCACCACCAAATCCTAAAGTATCCATTTTGGGACCCTTTCCCTCCAACCCATCTGAATCCATCCAACGTATCATGTTGAAACAACTTCACCAAACATCAATGAAAATAATCCTTTATGAACTAGTCAACACCTCACCCCACCATCATCAAGCACTCATCGAGGCTCTATAATCTATAGAGGTTCAACTAGATGATCATCAACCTCTTTCACCCTTTATTGAATTCCTCTAGCTTCATGCCCTTATCACCTTTTAGGATTTTGAAATACCTCTTGCTCATCTTGAAGATTTTGATCCTCCCGTTTTTATTATCGCATACATCAATCAAACCTACATCAAAAGCATGATGATTGATGGAGGATCTAGCATCAACATTATCTCCTCCCATGCATATGACCAACTTTAGTTTCCCAAAAACATCATGGTAGAAATTACAACAATCTTCCACTCCTTTAATGATACTATGGCCACTACCCTAGGGACTATTATCCTCCATATCTGTTTGGGGCCTCATACCATTCTTGAACTATTTTACGTTATAGAGGGCAAGTTCTAATATAATGTGTTAATTATATGCCTTTAAATCTGTGCTATGAGTTGTATCCCTTCCACCTTACACTGATGTGTCAAATTTGAGCATGAGGGACAAGTTATTACCATCAAATTTGATCCTAATCCCTTTACCTCTTGTACTGTGACATATCGGCCTAACGACATTCTTCTACCTCCTTCATCTACCTTGTAACCAACTCCTAACAAAACCACCCCACCAACAAAAATTGTCAACATTCATGCCCACAACAGTGATGAAACTTCAACTATCTCATCTATCCTTTCATCCCAAATTCCAATTTAGGACCCCTTTCAATCCATGTTTCAACATCTCTCCCTTGGGGAATATTATCTTTTAGCCCTAGATGATTTCCCTACTCCACAAGAATATGGGAACCTCAAATATGACCCTTCCTACGATCCCAACAATGAAACCATCATCCCTTTTGGGATCCCTAATAATCAAACAAATTTCATCTATGGGGGACTCAACCATCTACTTTTTGCACCTAATACTACTCATCATATCCAACCATTCTCCCCTGACTTCTCTTACCTAGACAAATGAGCCTTTTCTAAAGCTTACCTTTATCAATGCATTTGGAAGGGGTTTGGTATTGGCCTCTATGAACAAGGACCTCATGAGTTACCCATGAGTAAAATTCAAAAACCTCATGAGTTCTTTGGCCTTGGGTTCATATCACTAGAAGAACCCACCTCACCAAAACCCATTACCACAATCGATAAATAACTTCCATCCTCACCAACCCCATCTCCCTCTAAATTTGAGGACTCTGATATCATCCCATCTAACTTTTTTTAATCAATACCATTATTTTAGGCTCCCTGACTTATCAAAAGGACAACCAAACTAAAACCCTTCCTCTCATCCATCTTGAAATGATTGAATGTGATTCTCCTACCATCAACACCATCAAACGTCAGGATGATGATTCCATTCTCACCTACCTCAGTACAGGGGATTCTTCTATTCATAAATCCCTCCCTCCAAAGAGTCAAACTATTCTAAATGAATCCACTAGTGATGTCAACTTGGGTACTTAGGATAACCCTCATATCATCAAAATTGACCAATATTTAAATTCCATGGAGCAACAAGATTACCCTTCTTTCCTTCCAGACCAAAGCATAGAATTTGCTTGGTCCTATCAGGATATGCCTATAATTGAACCTTATATTTCCCTCCACAACATTGTTACACATCCTGAAGCTAAACCAGTTTAGCAAAAGCTTCATAGAATACATCTTTGCATATCCCTCCTTGTTAAAGAAGAGATTCAACATCTCTTATCTATCAACTTCATTCAACCCATCGACTATCCTTAATAGATTTACAACATCATTCCAATCACCAAACCCACAGAAGGCCTTTACCTCTGCACCAATTTTTATGACCTCAACCTTACTTGCCTAAAGGATGACTTTCCTTTGCCAAAAATTGACCAACTTGTTGATCTTACAACTAGCCATGAAATGTTATCTCTCATGGATGATTTCTTAGGATATAATCAAATCTTGATTACCCCCAAAGATCAACATCAAACTTCATTTATTACCCCATGGGGAACCTTTTGCTATAGGGTCATGCCCTTTGGACTAAAGAATGCTAGAGCAACCTATCAGTAGGCCATGACCTATATCTTTCATGATCTCAGCCATAAAATCATAGAGGACTATGTGGATGATCTCCTTAGTAAATCCAAACACTGGAAGGATCACCTAGTTTTTCTCACCATCATCTTTGATTGACTAATCCATTATCATGTTAGGCTCAACCCCAAGAAATGAATTTTTGGAGTCTTATTGAGAAAACTTCTTGGTTTCATCATCTTTCTATGGAATCAAAATATACCCCACTAAAGTTATAGAAATCTTGGAGATGCCTCCTCCTACCAACCTTATGCAAATCCACAGTCTACAGAACAAACTTCAATCCATCCGTCCCTTCATCTCCTAGTTATCAGATAGATGTTAACCCTTTCACCATATCTTAAAGAAAGATGTCTCTTTTAAGTGGACCAAGGAATGCCAACAAGACTTCAATTCAATTTAAGAGTATATTCTCTCTCCACCTATCCTCATCCCTCCTAAGGAAGACCAACCCTTTTACCTATATATATCTACCATAAACCATTCCCTAGGGTCAATGCTCGCTCATCATGATGAACAAAATAAAAATTAAGCTATCTATTACATTATTTGCTCCCTTATAAAATATGAAACTTTAGTATACCCATCCTCAAGAACTCTACCTCACCTTAGTCTATGTGGCCTCCAAACTTTGTCACTACCTTCTTAATCATAAAAAATATGTCATCACCAATACTGACCCCCTCAAGTATATGAACTTTAAGCCATATCAAAACCAATGTATGGCTAAGTGCATCATGCTCCTAACTAAGTTCAATCTTGAGTTCCTTCCACAAAATTCAATTAAAGGACAAGTCATCATTGATCAATTTGTTGAAACTCCTCTACCATACAATCAACCTTTTCCTCTTGCCTTTCCAGATGAGTCTATCATAACTATTTTTTAAGAGGAACCCACATATTAAATGACCATGTTTTTTTATGGCTCTAAATGCCAAAATGGTAGAGGTGCCAAAGTTATTATCATTCTTTTTAATGGTGAACCTCTTCCCCTTTCCTTTAAACTTGAATTTGCATGCACCAATAATGTGGCTAAGTATGAAGCCCTAGTCATAAGTTTCCAAACTACTCTATCTTTAGGAATCAAAACAATTAGTGTCTTTGGTGACTCCCAACTAGTCATCAACTAGGTCAATGAATATTATCAATGTAAAAATGATGTCCTATTGAAATACAAACAACTTGTAAACATACTCTTAGCATCATTCGATCATTATCTTATCTAGTCAATTCCTTAATCTACCAAAAAATTTGTAGACACAATGGCTTCCCTTGCATCCCAAATCCCATCTTAGTCAGTCAAATCCAAAATATTTGTCACCATCCATCATTTTATCACACTCTTGAATATTAGTTCTAATATTCCTACCATTTCTAGTGTGGAATCATTTCATTCTGACATTTGGTATGACCAAAATTTCAACTATCTTAACCTTGACATTATTCCTCCCAACCTTTTGAAGAATGGTCAAAGGGATTTTGTTTAGGGTACCTCTCATTACAACATAGTAAGGGTAATAATTTATAAATGTGGATTTAATGACATCCTTATCTATTATTTGAATAGTCATGAAGCCTCCCACACTATCAAAAAAATGCATGATGGAATCTATGGGGGACACTTTAATGGCCTAGATGTTGCTAAGTGTACTCTTTACCTTGGCTACTATTAGCCCACCCTCAATCAAGACTATTGTGACTATGTAAATAACTATGTTAAATGTCAACAATATTCTAACTTACATCATGCACGTCCCCATTGACTTCAAGTATCTACAGATTATTGGCCCGTCTCATTATGGGGTCTTGACCTTATTGGGGAAATTAATCCCCATTCTTCACAATGACACCAATATATCATTACTACCATTGAATATTTCACCAAAGGGGCAGAGGCCATCCCTCTTATCTCAACCAAATCTAAAAATATTATTGGCTTCATCAATCATCATATCATCTGTTGCTTCAGTGTTCCTCATAAGATCATCACTGATAATGGTCAATATTTTAAGAACTAGAAAGTCTAAGGTCTCTACGATGCTTTTGGCATCAAGTTAATATTTTCCTTGCCTTATTATCCACAAGCCAATAGATAGGTAAAATCCTCTAATAAAAATCTCATCAAAATGCTCACCAAAGTAGTAAGTACTTCAGGTTGGAATTGGCACTTGCATATCCCTTTCACTTTATGGGCATATCACACTAGCATTGAAACCTCTAAGGGTGGTACCCCTTTCTATTTCATCTTCAATGTAGAGGCAGTCTTGCCTCTCAAAGTCCAAATTCCCTTTCTTTAAATATCCTTGCACGAAATCCTTTCTGAGAGCAACTATCATTAAAAACTTCTCACATGTCTTGAACTACTTGATGAACATCACCTTGCAGTGTTTAATCATCTTTATGTTTGTTAGGAATGAATCAAGTGACCATACAACAAAATATTGAAAGAGTGAGAGTTCAACATTAGAGACCTCATCCTTAAGGAAAACCAACATGTAACTAATATTGATACAAAAACCCTATGCTGATTTAGTGTGTAATTTTTTTTACCTTGGATCCTTTAGTCAAATCATTGAATTTCCTGAAACATACAAGAAAATAAAACTAAATTTTACCTTTTAATACATATGTATCTCAAACCCTAAAGTGCTCAAATTTTTGTTAATATGTCATATTTGACTAATTATGCATTCAATAATGATTAATAAACAAAATTAATCAAAATTGTAGAAAAAGAATGCATGAATACAATCAACTCATGACAAACACTTGATAATGGAGTTTGATAATGCCTACAACTCTAGGTTCACTTATAATATGAACTGATCCATTTTCCTAAAAAGTCAGTACATGGTCAAACCTCATAATTGTCAAAAGTATACTCTACGATTACATATAATTAGGTAATAGACCCTTAGAAAGCCCCAACATACATGGACGAACCTTCCACCTTCCTGTCATCAATGTAATCTCTCAATCCTATGGATTTTAGCCAAAAGTCTCAAAAATGGACTTATAAAATGGATTTAATAAAATCATAATAGGAAATTCAACATATCATTGAATTCATCTCAAAGTTTAGGATAATTCCCTAGTTTACACCGAGAAGTGTAAAGCTCTCTAAGTCCTTCAAAACTTAGGATATATGTGGACTAGTCTCTATATTGGCCATTACACAATCTAAAAATCTATACTTTGAGGCATTGAAAATGGAATCAAATGACCTCAAATCTAGACACTCATCATCTGGCTGAAATCATCTCTTACTTTGGCTCTTAGTTTTTTGGCTCTGGCTCTCCCATGAGAGCTTTGAGACTTTGGAATGAATTCACTAGATTCTAACTCCCAATGATTTCCAAATAACCTTTCACCCCTTTATATACTTGTGGGAGGTCCACTTTTTTTATTAGGATGATTATCCACAATATTTTTCAATAAATTTCATAATTATCCCATACCTAATTTTTATGGGATTTTAAATTATCCATTTAAAATGGGGTGATAATTATTCCCCAATATTCAATGAAATATGTTTATCCACCTTTAATAAGGTGGGATTTATAATTTTTAATGACTTATGTCGAACCATATTGCCACATCACTTTATGGCCATGTCATCACTTTGACTGATCATAACTTGCATATACAAACTCCATTTTTTAAATCATAAAATGTGCCAAAAAGCTTAAAATGAGATCTACGTCATGGAACTAGTTCATAAAAATTCCAAAATCATAAATTTTTATAGTTTTGACTAGTATTGACTATCTTTTGACCTAATTTGACCAAAACTTTGATTGACCATGTAAGGAGCAAATGAGCTCTATTTTTGGAGTTTTGTATACCTTCAAAAAGCTCTAGATGGGCCCATCATAATGGTATAAGTTTTGGCTTGATTTATGACCTTATCCAAATTTACCTTTAGATCAATCCTCCCCACTAAGAAGAATTTTAGTCCACCAAAAGCTGGTATCCATTGAAATGCTTATCAGTTTTGAAGATACTCAGATGGGTCTTATCGGTCTACTCAAGTTCCAAAACTATGCCTATAATGCTTAGAACATCTAACTAATCACATCTTCTGCAATCCCTTTCCTATTACATGGCCATCAATAGCCTCTATATAGAACTAGGGTGTGATGAATTCCTTTGATGCATGACTTTAGAAGATCCTCTACACAAATAAGCCTAATGATCTCCTCTTCTGCACGACTGCAAAAATTCTCTACAGAAATCTGAGATCCTAAATCTACTATGCTACATGTCCTTATTGATCCTCTACATAGATATGAGATTTTGTATGTGCATCCACATCTTCTTCTACTACACAACCATCTAAGGGCCTCTACATAGAACTATGCATGGATAACACATCCATCAACTTCCTCTTCTGCTAATGCTGCTCTACAACATATCAAAGTACAGAGTCTAGATCATAACATAGAGATAAAAATGGAAAAATATGATTCATAACTCAAATTGTAAAGTTCTAAAACAAGACATGAGTTATATTGAATCCTACAACTGTCAATAAAGATCACAACATCTATCAACTATCTGCCCACTATCACATTTTGCAAGTGGTGAACTGCCAAATACTACAACAATCACCAATGCAACTATAGAACAAGTTTGTTAATGTAAATAAAACACATTAATTTTTGTGATCATGTTACAATACATTTCTTAGACATGAGTCTTAATATGTTAAAAAACTATGGAAATAATCAATAGTGTATAATGTTTAGTATTATAAACATTGCCCAATAGGGTCTTACAAATGCATCCCATCACACACATAGATGCATCCCAAAATAGTAGTTATTTTGAAACAAGTATTGCAAGAAAACTAACTCATACCCAAAAACTTGTACAATTGCTAGCAAATCTCCCAAGATAATCAATGAGTTAACTCATAAAGCTAACACTAGAGATTCTATAAATAGATCTTTCCAAAACATAAGTGTGAGAATTAAATTCTTTGCATGATGAACCTATATCGAAGTGTTTCGATAATAGTAGCTCCAAAATGCATATATCAAAGCGTGGGTAAATGTCCTTTATCAACATACAAAAAGAATCCTAACAATACTTTGAAACATTAATCCACTAATCATGACAACATGAAATTAAGAAACTGTTTACTAAACCTCTTTATCAAATTCTCTTGTTTAGGGTGTTTAATTTCCTTAGTGGATTTATTGACATATGCATGGGTTGATTGAAAAAAAACTTCATTAATTACCTTATCAACATGTTTATAAACCATATTCTTCTTACCATTATCAGGATGGTGGGATGGTTGAAGTTTTCAACACTTTTAAACCTAATGTCCACTCACATGACAATGAATGCAAACATCCCTCTTCTTAGGTGAGGTCACCCATTTACCATTTATCACTTTTCCAGTATGAGAATGGTCTTTAACACCTAGAAGTTGGTTCAGTAAAGCTTGTCTTTTCCAACAATATGCAGCACAATGGTTATTCAATCCATAAAACGTATAAGGAAAAGAATGCAACATCTTCTGGATATCAAAACCAAATTTCTTAAATGGCAATAGTGAATTAGAAGTCTTGGAATTCACATTCCTATTGGTGATTTTTCTAGTGTAAGAATGAGGAGTTAGAATCTCAATACCTATTTTACCTAATTTCTTACACTGCTCAACATTCCTTCGTAGAGAAGAATTATGCTTTGCTAGTGGCCTTGGATCTTGGTTGTCAGAAGCTTATCCTATTTCACTAATGGAGGAACTCTCTTCAACACCCACTTTCTCACTAGTGGAACCTAATCTTGCATGGTGAGATCTATGCTCTACCTGTATTGGGTTAGCAATACCTTGGCCATTCTTACCAAGGCCCCTTCCATCAAATCCCATTTTCAATAACAATTTAGATCCAATGGCCTTAGTGTGTTTCTCAAAACTACCAAAAGCAATATCTGAAACTACATGAAATGAATTATTAGATGAACAACTTATAGTGCATTCATCAATCATAGTGTTTGCATCTATAGTGGAAGGTAATTGATGAAGACAATATTTCTCTTCATCTTATATTTATGCCAAGAGCTCAATCTTAGCTTGTAGTTCTAACTTTAAGTGGGAAATATCCTCTTCTAAGGAGTAAAAATGATCTCTCAAGAAAGCATTCTCTTCCTAGATCTGTCAATTAATTGCTTCAATCTCATTAAGCCTCTTTCTTTTCAAGGCTTTGCCCATGGCTTCCTCTTTCCTACAAATAACCTAATCCCACAAACTACACACTGCAAATGGAATATTAATATGCCCAAATAGTATACAATTATACTTGAAACCAAATTGAAAACAACTGATATCAAATCCACACAATTAGAATCTAACCTAGCTCACTAACTGCTCCAATACCAAACTTGATCCATAAACTCTAAACTGATTTAGTGCACAAAAGTGTTTACCTTGGATCTTTTAGTCAAGTCACTCAATTTTACAAAACATGCAAGGAAATAAAACTAAATTTGACCTTTTAATACATATGTATCTCAAACACCGTAGTTCTCAAAAAAAAATTAATATGCCATATTTGACGAATTATGAATTCGATAATGATTAATAAATAAAATTAATCAAAATTGTGGAAAAATAATGCACAAATAAAATCAACTCATGGCAAGGACTTGATAATGTAGTTAGACAATGCCTACACCTCTAGGTTCATTTATAATACAAACCAATCTATTTTATTGAAAAGTGAGTACATGGCCAACCCTCATAATTGTTAAATGGATACTCTAAGACTGCATACAATTCAACAATAAACCTTCAAAAAGCCCCAACATAAATGGACAGACCTTCCACCTTCCTATCATCAATGCAATATCACAATCCTTTGGATTTTATCCAAAAGTCTCAAAAATAGACTTATAAAATGGCTTTAATAAAATCATTATAGGAAATTCAACATACCATTGAATTCATCTCGAAGTCTAGGACAATTCCCTCGTTTGCACCGATAAGTGTAAAGATCTCTAAGTCCTTCAAAACTTAGGATATATATATATATATATATATATATATATATATATATATATATATATATATATATATATATAGAGAGAGAGAGAGAGAGAGAGAGAGAGAGAGAGAGAGAGAGAGAGAGAGAGAGACTAGTCTCTATATTGGCCATTACACAATTTTCAAAGCCTTACTTTGAGGCATTGAAAATGGCATCAAATGACCTCAAATCTAGACACTCAGTATATGGCTAGAATCATCTCTTATTCTAGCTCTCGGTTCGTAGGCTCTCAGCTCTTTGGCTATAGCTCTTTGACTTTGGCTCTCCTATGAGAGATTTGAGACTTTATAATTAATTTACTAAATTCCAATTCCTAATGATTTCCAAATAACCCCTCACCCCTTTATATACTTGTGGGAGGTCCACTTTTTCTGATTGGAATGATTATCCAATCTTTTTTAATAAATTTCATAATTATTATGGGATTTTAAATTATCCATTTAAAATGGGGTGATAATTATTCCCCAATATTTGATGGAATATGTTTATCCCCCTTTAATAAGGTGGGATTTACAACTTTTAATGACTTTGGTCGAACCATATTGCCACATCACTTTATGGCCACATCATCACTTTGATCATAACTTTGATTGATCATAAATTACACATACGGACTCCATTTTTTGAATCATAAAATGTGCCAAAAATATTGAAACGAGATCTACGTCATGGAACTAGTCCATAAACATTCCAAGATCATCAATTTTTCCAATTTTGACTTGTATTGACCATCTATTAACCTACTTTGAGTGAAACTTTGACCAGTTACATAAGGAGCAAATGAGCTCTATTTTTAGAGTTCTGCATACCATCAAAAAGCTCTCAACAGGACCTTCACAATGGTATATGTTTTGGCCTGATTTAGGACCTTATCCAAATTTACCTTTGGAACAAATATGGATAAAATCAAAAATGGTAAGTTTTCTTTCAATTGGCTTGGACCATATATCATAACCCATAAGTATGGTCAAGAGCTTATCATTTGTCCTCTCTCAAAGGCAAACTAGAACTTGAGCCTCTCAACACTTAACATTTACGTCATTTCTATTGTTGAAACAAGGATCAAACTCACCTTTGTGTCTAACTTAAGCTCATCCCTTGATTTAAAATATTTTCACTTCTTTTCACCTACCTATCCCTAATCCCCTTGGGGACAATTAATTACAACATGGAACCATATGATTATCCATCACAGTGATAGCCTAATCCTAAGCATGGGTACCATGGCTCTACCCATGGCATGGTTCTCATGGATACTTTTTATATCTACTTAGATGGAATCCCATGATTACTTGTCCTTTAAACCACCCCCTCATCTATCTTTAACCTTTTGTGCTAAGGTTTCACCTCCATAAAGGTAAAACTTTTGAATTTAAATAGACTTTTCCATGTCTAACCTAGCATTCAAAAACTAGGATACCAACATATCTCTAGCATTGTAGATTTCTCCCTTGAAGGATAGCTACCCAATAGTTGAAAGTTGATTTAAAAAATAATTTCTCCCTTGAAGGAAAACTATAAAAATACAATTTTATACCACTCCCTTGAAGGATGGCAAAGAAATAATCATCTAAATCTTCCTGCATCGATCATCTTCAATAACTTATCAAAATAACAAAAGCAAAAAACAACCCTATTTTAAAATCAAAGTCAGTAAGCCACAATCAACTCTTATAAGTGTTATTTTTAGACTTCCCACATCAATTATTCTATGCTTATCCCAATACACTGCAATCAACTCCTATATATGGCATTGGTAGAATTCTTGCATTGGTCAGTCTACATATCATGTTAAGGCATGGATTTAAATAGTATAGTTCTTTGGTCACCTATAGAAGGGGAAAGCTAACCCACATTAGGTTACCATTTTACCCATTTCCCATTCAACCATCTACTTATCATCTAATTTCCCTTCACACCTTTTCTCAATCAAGGGACTATGAGCTTACTTGATGCAAACTAATCAAGACACCCTCTTTCTCAATCAAAGCATGCTCTTACAAAGTATTTGACAGGTTTATGTTCACTAATTCTATCCAAATATGTTTTCTTGTTGTTAGGTCCTTGCCAACCCAAAACATCATGCCCTTTTTTTGCCCTCTATTATTTCATGTAGACATATGTCTCATAACTCTTATCTCTTTCTCACATTTATTCTATCTATTATAGTCAACCCTGGGGACACCCCTGACCATCAACAATCAGGTTCATCATTTTTTTTCAAACTATTTCAACAACACCCCACCTACG
Organism: Torreya grandis; assembly: GCA_037957365.1. NCBI lineage: Eukaryota > Viridiplantae > Streptophyta > Pinopsida > Cupressales > Taxaceae > Torreya > Torreya grandis. The sequence continues at coordinate 1,022,800 of JARHVA010000637.1, forward strand.
TCTGGGCCTTTAGGGAGAACTAAATTTGTCTTGAAGTTCTTTCTATATATTATGTCCATAGAACTATGTATGTAGTGTCCATTTGCTTAGTGCATATGGATTCAACTTGACCATCCCCTACTAACCCATACCCAACCAAACATTACCCCACATCCACTTTGATGTTGGTCATTTTTGACTCAGACTATTCACATGTTTTGCAATGACTTTACATGGTCATTTTGACTACCCTAACCAACCTTTCCATGTTAAAATTTTAAACGTTTCACCACCACATGCACAACCTAACCAATTATGTTTTTTTATGGGATCACTTCCTACCTTGGATACTTGAGACTAATACTGACCTTGTCTAGATGGCTTGATAGGCTTGACCTGATTAGCTATGACCAAAGCTATGGGACAGTTACCCCTATCACATGTCCCTCCAGAATCAAACTTATTTGTACCAACATTGGTAACTTTGGTCTTTGTATGATATTGACTATCACCCTTAGTTGCATTTTGTACATGTATTTGTGTCTCAAATGCCTAACCCATTTTATGTCACCCATTTATCATTTACCAAACCATGACTTGATTTATTTTTACTTCATTGACTCCTAATTTGAGGGGGTCCTACCATACTCAAGGTAACTAGACCTTGACCAATGATGTGTTTTTATTATGTAACTTGTTAGATCAAAGCCACACAACAAAAAGGGAAAAAATATAGACACTAAAAAACTACACACAATATATTTTGATGTCGAACTTCCTCTTGACCCTATTAAAATCCTAACTTAAAACATTTAACTAAACCATTTAATTTACCCCTTTTAAAACTTGCTTTAACCCATTTCCTTCTAGCCCCTCAATTACCAATGATCAACTTAACCTGATTGGCCTGACCATCAACAATTAGGTCTCCAAGTCTACTTTAAAGATTTAAAGCATTGATAGCTTTATGCGAGATAAATATCTCGTTAAATGGTAACTTGATTTTGAAACTAAATTTAAAATGTCATGAATTAGCAAATTTATCCCTCTATCAAATTAGTAACTTCCTCCACCCTAATTAGCAACTTTATCCTATAAAAGGAGAAGAGGAGGAAGTAAAATAGATCTAGCGCAATCCATAATATTGCATCCAATATCTCTTGCATACAGGTATCCAACATCCTTTCAATAAGTAAGCAACACCAACAAAGACCTAAACCCTTATCAAAATCACTTTTAGAAGCTGAAGTATTTGTCACTCTGGCCAAATTACTTCAGCCTTCCACTATCAAGTTTTAGGTATCTTTCACTTATTTTCATTGATTTTGTTTATTCCTAACATCCCTTCCCTATCAAACCCATCAACATCTTATTTTACACATGTCAACCCATTAACAAACCTATGTTTCCCAAACACCCAATCTACACCTTCTTTTTTGATTATTTCTAGACTCACATAGGTAACCGTTGATAGTTAGCATAACCATCGATGGTCTCTTCAACCGTCAATGGTTACCCAACTACCGATGGTTAACTTAAACCATTGATGGGTCACCTAATCATCGATGATCATTGTGGCATAAAAATATAATAAGCTATTTTTAGCCCTGTAATCTCAATCAAACCCCACTTTCTCTATTTTTATTTGATTACAATACCTTGTCTAATTTTTAGATTAGACTTCAACCATTTTAGTATAAGTATTGATTGGCTTTGCTACTTTTGGTCATTTTTATATTAACTAGCATTCTACTTTATTTGTATTTCACTTAGTTTATCTTATGCAGATAGATCTTTACTTTATCATTTCTAACTTAATTGTTATAACAGTGGATTGATAGCCTCCTAACAAGAAATAAGCTTCTTAGATCTAGCTCACACTAGGTAGTCCACTCAAACATTAATCTAACAACCCCATCTTCTAGTTTTTTTATTTTCTATATATTATTCCTTCTTAGCCAAAGAGGAGTTACCATCATCGTCTGGATTCACATGCACACTTTACCAAGTATTCTTGTACACACCCTATTACTAGTTTCATTACTTGCTTTCAAAATTAATAAATCAGTGAAAATTAATTAAAACATATCCCTAAAAAAGAGTAAATGGTGGACATTTGAATGTTTATATGCCCATCTAGATATCATGGTGAAGATGATTCATTATTTAGGATAGTGAGTCAAAACCTATGCTACCCATCGACCAACTTTTGGTCTTTTAAGAGACATTTTTCCATGACAAAAAATGTGCCACCATGTCTCCCTCATCTTAAGTGACATAAAATCCTCCAGGTTATGTGACTAACCCATGCAATTATATATATTTATGGCTCATCTCGATCCCTCATGATTCTCTTGAAATACACACCAAAAGTTTGATCTATTTTCCCACTCAAGGATGACAAGATTATCTTTTGGTATGCATCCAAACACCTAATAATTTTGACCTCAAGACTTAATGGAGAGTAAAGGGTGGCCATTATAATGTTTATATTATCATTAGGTTATGTCAGTTAAGATGGTTCATCGATTGGGTTAATGATTCAAAATATATGCTACCCACTAACTAACTTTTGGTCTCTTAAAAGACAATTGACCATGAGATAAAACATTTTATTGTATCCCAATCATCCTAAGTGGTATGGAATCCTCTGAGGGATGTTTAAAGGACTCACCCATGTAACTATAGGAACTAAAAACTCATCTTCACCCCTCATAATTGTCCCATAATACATGCCAGACATTTACTCTATTTTCCCTTTCAGGGACAAGAAACTTCTCTTTAGGGATGCCTCAAAATGCCTGAAACATTTGACTTCAAGGCCCAATGGAGAGTGTAGGGTGGCCATTCCAACATTTATATTCCCATTCAAATGTTTTGGTCAAGACGGTTCATTGATTAGGCTAGTGATTCAAAATTTATGCTACCTACTACCCAAATTTTGTTTCTTAAGAGACATTTGGCTATGAGAGAAAATGTGCCTCCATGTCTCCCTCATCTATAGTGGCACATAATCCTTTGGTGGGTGATTAGAGTACTTACCTATTAAACCATAGGCATTAATGGATCATCTCTACCCCTCATTATTCTTTTGCAACATGCATTACAAGTTTGGTCAATTTTCCCCCTCAAGGACAAGAAGTTTATCTTTAGGGATACCTCCAAACTGGTGAAAGCATAAAGTAAGAGGTATAATTAAGGAAAACCATTAATTCCCATATTGAATGGGTTCAAAAATCTTATGGTCATACTTGCACATTTTTTAAACAATTGGCATACACCCAAAATAGGGATTCACTTATATTAAATCACATCAGATTACATATCTAATTTTGCCACTATCGAGCTTATTTCATACAAAACATGGAGGAAAAACAACTTTGACCTTGTAGATCTCACACAAATTTATGCCTTTGAATTATTTGAATAAAACCTCTATTTCCATAATAAATATTAAAATAATATAAATTTGTTATGTTCTGTGTAATTTCTATCCTAGATCCCTTCAAAAGCTGTGTCATTTTGCTTATATGGGTTAAAGTGATTGTCCATTCAACTTATTCTAATTTTTCAACTCCAAAATTTAGAGTTTCATATTCATCTTAGGATTGTATAAACTCAAAAAAAGATAAAATTCGAATAAAATGCATGTTGGGCACATATAAGGGACCTAGTTGGTGTTTTGAAGTCACTTTTTAATACATTCTAGACCCTATCAAGTTTTTTTGCATGATATTTAAACTTTACTTTGACCTTTTAGGGTTTATTGAATGCTTTACCATTTCCATTACCTTGTTGGGTTTTTCATTGGTGTTAAAAACATTTGAATGGGTTTAAGATCCTGTTAGGATTTGCCTACCTGATACCCACTATTATCAAAGAAAATCATGTGTTCTAGGCTTGGTTGAGCATTCTAGTCTCGAGCACCACTAAGTAGTATGAACTATCTAGAACTCCACTTGACATTCTAAAATCAAAGCGCCATATTCTACTATTTCATTTATGATTTACACTCATTTTTTGAGTATGACCAACTACCATTCCTTTAGCATTTATGATTCTAAATTTGTTGCTAAGATTATATAAATTTGATAATTTCTATTGTATGAAAGCTTATCTTAGCTCGAACACCTTTTTAAGCCTTTCACCTCTAAGAACAACTATGTTGGATTTGTTTCACTGATAGAAAGGATAAACAAACAAAGAGTGCAATCATTAGTCGATCTATGAGTCCTATAAACCAAAGGAAATTCTAATCATTTATGACTTAATACTATTCTCTATTTGTTTCATTTATTAAAACTATTCCATTATACATTCAAAATAATATTTTTATGAAGATCTGATTAGAGATTTCATTCTTAATTTACACTACATGAAAGGCTTTCCAAATCTCTATTCTAATTGGAATTTTAGGTTTGAATAGGAAGCACAAATAAATGATAAGTAAAAAGGACCAAATTGGCATTCTCAAATTTGATTAACACTAACATATGGAATAAAAACTCTCAAGACCAAATAAAATATCTAAACTCTGATTACAACTGCAAGATGAAACAAAACATGTTGATATCTATTCAAGATTGTGCAATCTAATTTGCATGGCAGAGAAGGAACTTGAAAAGATGAAGTCTTTTGTTCTCAAAAACCCCAAGGAAACTAACCCACTTATAGGATGAACATTGTAAATTAAGGTTGATTTCACTAAAAAGAACCCACCAATTATAAAAATAACTTAGCATGAAATCTGATATAGCCTTCCTCCAAATAAAACTCGCCAAATGAAGGTGGAAAAAAAGCAAACAACTAAAAGGAAATCTCACTCTATTTTTGACAATGCAAGATTTTTCAAGACCATGAATGATCCTACATCAAACACCCAAGGTTAAAAAATGTGAGCTCTAGCTCAAATTTATGATATAAGTAACAAATTCTTCTTTTGGTCAAGAGGCAAAGTGACCATGAAATTCCCTTATAACATACCAAATAAATTAGATGAATGTTTTGATTTTTCCTATGACATTTTCAACTCTTTCATGTTGATTTATCTTCTTTTCTCTTCACATATATGCTCTTCTTCTCACTCCTTGTGGGATTTGACCACCCAAAATAGTCTCTCTCCTTTATGGTCTTAGTACCACCATCATCCATCCTCCTCCCTAAAGACAACCATTTGTTTAACCTAAAATGTATATAAGGTGATCTTATTGTTAACCCTAGATTTTGATTAAAGAGGTATATATAAATGAAATGACACAAGGGTGATAATCATACGTATAACAGGCCAATCAAATGCTAAACTTAGATATAAACATACACTAAATTTATTATGTTGAGGTAGTATAAATATGAAAATTATAATTATGCTAGATATAAAAATGGGCAATCACCTGAAAGTGGTATTTGAGTGATAAGAGTGTTACTTGAGACTACCTATCACTATATTATTCCTAGACCTATCTTAAAGCCTATTATCACACTTATCTAGCCTTTGTATAGGCCACAATCATCCCTAATCATCCCTAAAGTAGTTTTAGTCATACTAAAATTCAATTTGTACAACTTGAGCATGACTTGTGACACCAAAACCATAAGTCTCTCCTACTCACTTATACAACCCACTTAGGCATGTTTTCACTATTTCTCAATCATTTGAAGCCTTCTAAATTCAGCCTCTATTGTCCTAGACTCCTCTCCCAGGCATATATCTATCCCCCAAGGTCCCTTTCCCCTTGGACAATAGTGCCATAAGTTGGACTACAGAACTGGGACCTAGGGTGTCCACTTTTTAGCGCTATTGTCCAAATTCACAATAGCCTCAAATGGTCAAAATTTCTTGAATCCTTATCTTTTCCCTTGTTGTCCTAATGCAAGTTCATCTAACCCAAGATCAATAGTTTCCCTCTAAAACCCCATTTAAAGGTCATTTATAAGGGTTTATATGTTAAGTTGTGGAGCCTAAAAGCTTCACATATGAGTGCATTACATAGTTGTAGGTTTACACAGTCACCGACGTCGGTCAAGAGCGACCGACGTCAGTCAGGAGAAGTTGGAGGAACGCCGGTGTCGGTAGAGGATCGGCCGACAATGATCACAGGTAAGCAGGCAGGAACCGGCGTCGGTTACCTGTGCATCCAGAATGCTATTTTCGAGGATAGAAGCGAGTGTTTGCATGATGAGTTTAAGTTTTAGTCTTAAGTTCGCGTTTCTATTATTAGCAAGATTGTTTTTAGAGCCCTTGTTCAAGAGGCTTAACTGTTGGTTGTAAGTGCATGCTCAAGTTTCCTAATTCTATATGTAGGAAAGATCTTCTTAGCTTAGTGTGTTGAGTTGTATGAGTAGAACATTGTGAATGTTTGAAGGACAGTACAGAGTTGTATCAATCCAGGTTGTTGGAATTGATTGTACTTGAGAGAGAGAGCTCTTGAGGAATAGAGATCTAGAGAGAGATCTTGTGCATCTGAGAGAGGTGTGGAAGAAAGAAGTTTCTTCAATTGTATTCCTTTTGTAAAGAGTTTTAATACAAGTTTTCAGGGTGGTTTCTTGTATCTCTTTTGTTCTGTGCTATTTATCATTCTAGTTACTTATCTATCTGATTTAATTCTGTGTTTATTGCTTTCACAAGTGTAATCATTGTTGGTTGATCCCCAACAAGTGGTATCAGAGCTCAGGTTCACTAACAGGTGGTACAGATCTGTGTAGTGTGTATTGATTACAGGTTGCTCACAGGGGTTTCTGCAGGGATTTCTGTTTGAGTGGGAGAAGCAATGGCAGAAGAAAGTAAATTGAGAATGGAAAAGTTTAATGGCAAGAAATATCAACATTGGAGAATGCAGATAGAGGACTATCTGTAACAAAAAGATCTTTACTTACAGTTAGGTGGGATTGCAAAGAAGCCCAAAGACATGGAGGATGAAGAATGGGAAGTTCTTGATAGAAAGGATCTGGGGTCTATAAGACTGAGTCTTGCATCCACTGTGATATCTAATTTATCACAGGCAAAAACAACGGTAGAGTTAATGACTACGTTAGCAAATTTGTATGAAAAACCCTCAGCTTCTAATAAGGTATATCTTATGAAGCAGTTATTTAATTTGCATATGCAAGAAGGTGGATCTGTATCTAATCACCTGAATGATTTCCATGGAATTGTTAATCAATTAAGTTCAGTCAATATTGTATTTGATGATGAAATAAAAGCTCTTTTAATATTATGTTCTTTGCCTGAAAGCTGGCATGGCTTGGTAATGGCAGTTTCTAATACTGCATCTGCTTCGAATATTTTAAAAGTAGAGGATGTTGTTAGTGTTATCTTGAATGAGGAAATTCACAGGAAAAGCACAGAGGAAACATCAGGGAATGCTTTAAATCTCGAGAGCAGGGGAAGGCAAAAAGAGAAGAGCAAGAGGAGATCAAGATCTAAGTCTAAGGGGAGAGGTAGATCCAAATCTAGAAATGGCAGGAGGCCACAATACTGGAATTGTGGAAAGATGGGGCACATAAGCAGAGATTGCTAGTCAAAGCCTAAGGAGGATAATCAGCACGAAGGAAAGGAAGAGGCAAAGGTTGTAGGTATTGCACAAGATGCTCTAATTTTCTCTTTGCATAATAATATAGAATCTTGGGTATTAGATTCTGGTGCATCTTTCCATGCTACCCCTAACAGAGAATATTTCAGTGACTATATCCATGGAGATTTTGGAATAGTGTACTTAGGGGATGATGAGCCTTGTAAGATTATTGGCAAAGGTAAAGTGCAGCTGAAGATGCAGAATGGCAACACATGGGTGTTGAGAGATGTGATGCATGTTCCTAGCTTGAAGAGAAATTTGATTTCTGTAGGAAAGTTAGGGGATGAGGGTTGTACAGTAACTCTCATAGCAGAATCTTGGAAGGTGACCAAGGGTGCACTTGTTATGGCCAGAGGTAAGAGAGAAGGTACTCTCTATTTATGTAATTGTGTTACTAATATTTCTCCTTCTGTATTATCTACTTCAGATGTGGATGCTAAATTGTGGCACTCAAGGCTTGGCCACATGAGTGAGAAGGGGATGTCAATTCTTAAGTCTAAAGGTAAGCTTTCAGATTTGAAAAGTATGGATCTAGAATTTTGTGAGCATTGTGTATTTGGAAAATAGAAAAGGGTTAGTTTTCTCAAGACTGGGTCTACTAAGAAAAGGCATAAGTTGCAGCTTGTTCACACAGACGTGTGGGGACCGGCTCAGGTAGCTTCTATTGGAGGATCACAGTACTATGTTACGTTCATAGATAATGCTACAAGAAAGGTATGGATCTACTGTATTAAGAAGAAATCTAATGTTTTTGAGACTTTTAAGATTTGGAAAGCTATGGTTGAGAATGAAACAGGCAGAAGATTGAAGTGCTTGAGATCTGATAATGGCGGTGAGTTTTGCAGTCTTAAGTTTAACTGGTATTGCTATACACATGGAATCCGTAGGCAAAGGATGGTTCTAAGGACACCTCAGCAGAATGGTATTGCTGAAAGGATGAACAGAACAATCATGGAGCATGCAAGATGTATGAGATTGCATGCTGGGTTGCCCTTAGAGTTTTGGGCAGAAGCTATTGACACTGTAGTGTACCTGATTAATAGAGGACCCTCTACAGCTCTGGATGGTGGAATTCCAAAAGAGGCATGGATAGGTAAAAAGGTAGATCTCTCATATCTCAAAGTTTTTGGTTGTGAAGCCTTTGTGCACATAGATAAGGAAAATAGAAAGAAGCTTGATGCCAAGTCTATGAGGTGCATGTTTATTGGCTATGGCTCAGATGATTTTGGTTTCAGATTTTGGAATCTAGGAACTAACAAAGTAATTAGGAGCCGTGATGTTGTTTTCAATGAAAAAGTGATGTATAGTGATCAGATGAGGAAGCTGAATCAATCTGAGCAGAGCAATGGAGAATTGGACGAAGTGATGGTCCAAAATGAGCTCACGGGAAAAAGAAATAATCACTTGCAGGAAAACACAGAGACCGACGTCGACAGGTTAAGAACCAATGTCGGTAGTACAGAAACTGATGTCGGTCATACAGAGACCGACGTCGGTAGGACAGGCACCGGTGTCGGCCAGGAAGAACTGGCATCGGCCAGTAACAGGTCTACAGGTGGCTGAGGTCGGTCACTGTCAGAGAATTTGGGTGGACAGCGTTTTGAGAATGAGTCTAAGACACCCATCAGGAGGTCAGAAAGGGTAAGTAAGCCTCCAATTAGATATTCTCCTTCTTTATACTATTTATTGCTAACTGATGGTGGAGAACCAGAGAGTTTTGAAGAAGCATTACAGGTGGAGTCCAAGAGTCAGTGGGAGCGTGGCATGGTTGAGGAGATGGAGTCCTTGAGAGAGAACCAAACATGGGATTTGGTTGAGTTGCCAGCTGGTAAGAGAACACTGAATAACAGATGGACCTACAGGTTGAAGGAAGGCGAGAATGGACAGATGAGATATAAGGCCAGATTGGTAGTGAAAGGATTTGCACAAAAGCCAGGTATTGATTTTGGTGAGATTTTTTCTCCTATTGTTAAAATGACTTCTATACAGGTTGTATTGTCTTTGGTTGCTTTTGAGGATTTGCATCTTGAGCAGTTAGATGTTAAGATAGTGTTTCTTCATGGAGATTTGGATGAGGAAATATACATGGAACAGCCAGAAGGATTTGAGGTCAAGGGTAAGGAGAAGTTGGTGTGCAGATTGAAGAAAAGCTTGTATGGCCTCAAGCAAGCTCCTAGACAGTGGTATTTGAAATTTGACAGGTTTATGACTGAGCATGGCTACAGTAGGTGTCAATCTAACCATTGTGTATATTTCAATAGATTTTATAATGGTAGATATATTATTCTATTGTTGTATGTAGATGATATGCTGGTTGCAGGATCACACATGCAGGATATCTCTGAGCTTAAGGTGAAATTAGCTCAAACGTTTGCTATGAAGGATTTGGGAGCAGCAAAGAAAATCCTTGGCATGAGCATTAAGAGAGACAGGAAAAATCACAGGTTGATATTGTCTCAAGAGGATTATGTGGACAAGGTGTTGAAATGGTTCAATATGCAGGATGCTAAACCGGTAAGCACACCTTTGGCTGGACATTTTAAGTTGAGTAAAGAACAATGTCCTAATTCACATGATGAGGTAGAGTACATGAGTAAGGTTCCATATTCTTCTGCAGTAGGGAGTTTGATGTATGCAATGGTGTGTACTAGACCGGATATTGCCCAAGCAGTGGGAGTTGTAAGTAAGTATATGGCCAATCCAGGAAAGGAACACTGGAAAGCAGTTCAGTGGATCCTTAGATATCTGAGAGGAACCAGCAGTAGGCACTTGTGCTATGGAGGTTCAGATACTTCTCTACATGGTTATGTAGATTCAGATATGGCAGGTGATTTGGATGGCAGGAGGAGCACCACAGGTTGTGTTTTCACTGTAGGTGGAACGGTGGTTAGCTGGATATCAAAGTTGCAGAAGGTTGTTTCCTTGTCAACTACAGAAGCAGAGTATATTGCAGCCACAAAAGCTAGCAAAGAGATGATATGGATGACACGGTTCATGGAAGAGCTTGGAAGGGAGCATGGGAGTTGCAGATTGTATAGTGACAGTCAGAGTGCAATCCATTTGGCTAAGAATTCAGCCTTTCACTCAAGAACCAAGCACATACAGCTAAGGTACCACTTCATACGGCAGGTATTGGAGGATGGTGAGTTGAAGCTGGAGAAGATCCATACAAATAGGAATCCTGCTGATATGTTAACCAAGCCGGTTACAAAGGAGAAGTTGAATCTTCATTCAACTTCTATTGGTCTTCATGATTGAGTTGAAGATGGAGGAGCTAGAAGATGTTGCTGTACAGGTACTGGTGCAGCTATTTATCTCCAACTGGGAGATTGTTAAGGTGTGGAGCCTAAAAGCTTCACATATGAGCTCATTACATAGTTGCAGGTTTACACAGTCACCGGCGTCGATCAGGAGCGACCGATGTCGGTCAGGAGCAGTTGGAGGAACGCCGGTGTCAGCAGAGGATTGGCTGACGACGGTCACAGGCAAGCAGGTAGGAACCAACGTCGATTACCTGTGCATCTAGAATGTTATTTTCGAGGACAGAAGCGAGTGTTTGCATGATGAGTTTAAGTTTTAGTCTTAAGTTCGTGTTTCTATTATTAGCAAGATTGTTTTTAGAGCCCTTGTTCAAGAGGCTTAACTGTTGGTTGTAAGTGCATGCTCAAGTTTCCTAATTCTATATGTAGGAAAGATCTTCTTAGCTTAGTGTGTTGAGTTGTATGAGTAGAACATTGTGAATGTTTGAAGGACAGTACAGAGTTGTATCAATCCAGGTTGTTGGAATTGATTGTACTTGAGAGAGAGAGCTCTTGAGGAATAGAGATCTAGAGAGAGATCTTGTGCATCTGAGAGAGGTGTGGAAGAAAGAAGTTTCTTCAATTGTATTCCTTTTGTAAAGAGTTTTAATACAAGTTTTCAGGGTGGTTTCTTGTATCTCTTTTGTTCTGTGCTATTTATCATTCTAGTTACTTATCTATCTAATTTAATTCCGTGTTTATTGCTTTCACAAGTGTAATCATTGTTGGTTGATCCCCAACATTATAATCATTCAAAAGTCACAAGCTACAAATATGCTAAAACACACTCAAGTAAATCTTATTATTCTCTATATATAACCAACCACTATTATTTCTAGCCTATCCAAGATCCTACACAAATCATGAGTCATTTCAAGCTTGACTAAATTCACATAAAATTGAATTGCATACACATGATTACACAATACATATTCAAATTGGGATAACTACATTGTCTTTGATCCCTATTCAAAGTATTGGTATATAGGCAGCATGCCCATACATGGGGTGTGATTGCATGTTCAGTGCATATTACACACTAACCCATATTTCTAGTTGGATGGGAGATCACCTATCAAACATGAAGAGGAACTAAGATCCTTGAATAAAAAATCAATTTCACATGGAGCTTCATGAACAACCAAGACTCGATATCTTAGGCATAGGGTCTCCCATAGTAGATGAATAGAACCCATAAAGCTCAGACACTAGGGAATACAATGCTAAAACTTGGACTACATCACTGGACCTCCAGGTGTCCCATTTTTGGTGCTCCTATCTAGGTAGAAAATAAACTTTTGGATCTTTTTTCTGATAGTCTGCCCAGCCAAATCACTAATTTGTATCCTCTGTCTCCTCCATCTCAGCCTAGAATCAGCTAACTTTTACTCTCTATCCCCTTGTTTGCTATTTTTAGAAATCAATTAGGCACTTCCAAATTCAATAAATCAGTAGGTAATTAAGGCACATTTTATTTACTAATTTTTACCTTAATCCAAACCCCCTTACTATTTAGGAAATTAAATCTTATAGTTTTCCAAAATCAGTAAAACATTTGGTGAGCCTGACTTACTTTGAATTTTTACACAAAAACCCTAAAACCCCTAGGGCTAATTATTTTTTATTTTTTTGTAATATTTTCTTAATTTTTCCTAAATTTAAAAATTGAAAAACTATAAATTAATTTAAATATTTTCAATAGTTCACTTGAACCCTAGTTTGCACATACTAGGTCTTATTTGCATACAAACACTTTCAAACCACTAAGAAAAATATATTGCTAATTTTAGAAATATTTTTAGATTTTTCCTAAATTTTTCAAGCTCAATTTTATAAATTTATAGAAAAAATTTCAAATTATTACATTAATTTTGAAAAACATCATTTAAAATCCCTAGTTGCATCAACTAAATCCCAGTAATTTTCAAGTAATATTCCACTTATTTTCTACAAATTTTGAATGAATATTAAAATAAAAAAATCACTTAAAATTTTATAAATTTATAATAAAATCCAAAAAAAATATTTGTCTCAAAACCTTAGTTGCATCTATTAGGTCCCATTAAAGCAAGTAATTTCCCATAATTTCCAAAATTTTATCTTGCATACTTAGCTCACAAAATCAATTTCAAATTCAAAAGTTCATAGTATTTTGCAAATAATATTTTTGTAAAATCCCTAGTTGCATATACTAGTTCCTAATTTGCTTTTTGTGGTATTACCTTACATGTTTGGTAGATTCATATCTTTTTTTTTGCAAATTCTATCTACTATTTTAGAATTTTGCATTTCTTATATTCAATACTTTATAGTTTTAGCACATTACCTACTACAACTTATTACAAAACATGCAAACACATTTCAAATTGTGTTCTTCCTTTAACAATGGCCCAATATATCAACTTTGATGAAAATGATAAAAGAGAGCTTTAATAACTCTTAACCAAACATCCAAATATGCAAGATGACATATTAGAATCCTCCAAGAGGAACAACAAAAGGTAACCAATAGTCAGTCTTCTCAAACTATAGAGCCACCAGTTACACATGACACTACAGGGGAAACTATGTCACAACCACCCCCTATAGTATCCCAACCCTCTTCTATACCACCAATTATAGCTAGTACATCCCTATCTCCTGATGTGGTAGCCCTTGTACAAGAGATTCAATCTCTTCAATCCAAGGTGCAATATCTTGAGCAAGGTACCATTAGATCTACACGTGCATTAGACTCCTTCACTCTATTGCATACACCTTTGGCATGACATATAGCTGCTATACCCTTGCCACCTAGATTTGTACAACCTAAGCTCACTCTGTACGATGGCAAGGGTGATCTAGAGACACATTTAAGAGCCTTTCATGAAACATGTTTGGATTATGTACCAAATGACTGGCTATTAAGTAAATTGTTTCCAAGGAGCCTCAAGGATTATGCATTACAATGGTTTTATAGTCTACCAAATTAGTTGATTGATGCATTCAATCCTCTTACCAACATATTCCTAGCACATTTTAGTATCAATATCAGTGATAAGGTTTCATATGCCCAAATTACAAAATAAAAATAGAAATCAAATGAGCCTCTCAATGAGTATGTTCTTAGATATAAGACCATATTGGCTAAGGTGACTATCCCTATGGCAGATCAGGAGTTATAGGACCTCTTCAAACTGAGTCTTTTACTATTTTTTCATGAAATAATAATGTTCAAATGTTACTCTTCTTTCAATGAATTGTGTCACACTTAAAAGAAAGAGAAATCAAACTCATTTCAATACAAAAACTTAAGTACACAAATGCACTAGATACAACTAATAAGAGTATTAGCAAAGCCCATATAAGGTCAAATTCAATGATAGTAAAGGACTGAATCAATAGACAATTAATGCAACTTTAGAGCCCTCACAAAGAGTCACTTTATCTACACCTCCTCACTAACCTTTTACAAATCTACTAGTTCTTCCGGCTAGAGTTTTACAATAGTTATTAGAATGTAACATTATATCTCTTCCTCCTATCAGATAAATTGATCTAGAAAAGCCTCTTCTATGGGGATACGATCAAAATGCATTTTTAAACTATCATAGGGCACTAAGCCATACTACAAATAGATGCATTAGTCTCAGACATAAGATACAAGATATAATTGAAGGTAATCAAATTGATCTAGGTACTTCAACTGAGCCTCCTCTAGCCAAACCAATGTAGGATAAGTCACTCAAAATCTTTTTAGATCCATTTCCATATCATGGAAAGTCAGAGACACATGAAACATTAGGTGTACATCATGCATATCAGGCACATCCTCCACTAGTTACATATAGGGCATCGATAACTGATTCACATCCATTGAGCCACATGATTGGTACTTTTCATTATAGCATTTTAGTTTGGCCTTCCATCTCCTTTTCTAAGCATGAGATTATTAAAGATGACATAGATTATCACGCACTCTTCATTAGAGATTTTATTCATGGTCATTCCATTCATAGTGTTCTAATTGATAATGGATCCATCGTTAACATGTGTAATATGACACTACCACAACACTTAAGTTATACAGAGTAGGATATTACTCCAACAAAAATATTTATCAGTGGTTTCAATGGACATATTTAGACTATATTGGGTGAGATCCTCATTCCTCTACAAGTTGGTTCTACACACATGACCACCTCATTTACTATAGTTCCTAGTGAGAGAATTTTTGACATGTTACTCGATAGACTTTGGATATAAAAACTTGAAGCAGATCCATATATAGTACATTGATGCATGAAATTCATTCATGCTAATCACATTATCATAGTTACTAGAGTTACATATGAGTTACCACTTCTAGTTTCAAAGCTAATTTTAGTTCCAGAGCCAATTTTAGTTCCATTACCAGTTCTATCTCTGCCACCAATTTTTTATCCAATTCAGCATCAAACACAAATATGATATCTATCACTAATACAAAGGGTTCATACACCTCCATATCTTTGGGATTCTAGAAAAATTCTAGTTATAGTATTCACACCCAAAGTAGTTTCATTGAGATCTCATACATCTACACATAGAGCACATGTTCAATGAGTTTCTCTTACTTCCATATGGGTCCCTAAGAGCCCTATAGTTGCATCCAATTCTTAGAATTATAGAGGGTCCCCACATTTAGTTTCTACTTTAGAGATTTTAGTGCATTTATAGAATATATATCTTTCAGAGCCACTGTCTCAACATTTCCATCATGCTTCATGATCACGCATGATTTTACTCCTTGATACAAGACACCATGATAGGGAGTCTCACATGAGACTCCTTGATTAGTATCATTCCTTCAAAGATTGATTATACATAGTTTCTTCTGCTTGATTGTACATAGCTCAAACATTTTAAAATACATAAATAGTATAATATTTCAAAAATATAAAAACATCCAATTATATGCATCATCTATGTTTTACATTACTAACCATTATGCTAGACATACATTACACTATTCTATGTTATTGTTTGTTAATTTTTCTATATTACTAGGTTTAACTTGATCTTATTTGAGTGTGTGCAGTGCATCTAGATCCTTGATTGCTTCACTCCACCCATCAAGGGGGCATCTTACTTCTACATTCCAACTACATATCGATACATCTACCCATTGGGGGCATACTCTACATGACTACACCATCTAAGTTATGCCATTCTTACACTATACACTCTAGACATCTTGTTGTAGTACATTCCTTGCTTACATATGTATTGCATCAACATCCATTAGTATATATCACACTTTTATATTTCATAGCATATACATTAGTCTTATATTACATATCTTGTATACTCTTACTTCTTGCTTTCCATAGTTAGATATATGTTTATATTTCTTGTACTTTTCATACTTTCACTCTTTGATTTGATTAAGCTAGATGTGTTTGCATTTTCTAGTTCCTATTTGCTTCTTGTTTGTGTTTTAGGACATTTGCCAATGTTCTTTGTTCATATCTATATGTGTGTGCCTTTGGACACTTGCCAATGTCCTTTGTGTGTGCCTTTCATGTGTTTGTGGCCCTTATGCCAATCTTTGGTTGTTCCCATTGTTTGTGTATTTGGTATTTGAACATGCATTATATGCCTTGTGTGCATATTTGGCCCCTTGGCCACCTTCACGTGTCTCTTACTTCTTGATTTATATGATTTTTGCTTAATTGTTTATCTTTGTGTGCAATGCCATGATTCTAATAATGCATTTACCTTGATTTTTGGATACCATGATGGACATCATGCTCCATCCCTCTATGCCACTAAAAACTAACAACTACCATTTCAAATTCCATTTTACTCTTATGCACATGGTATTACATTATTGTATATATCTAGGCATACCCTTGTGGATTTAACAATCTCTCTCTACAAATTTTACAATATCTTGAGATAATGTATATCAATGCTTTATCATAGAGATCAGATCTCCTAATGATTGAAAAAGTAGTTTAAAAATAGTACAATCCAAAATCTATAACTCATCATAGGCAAATGAGACCAGGTAGATAGTAGAGAATCTAGATCAATCATTAGTTTTGGCTCTAGACAATAACACCACATATGAGACTAAAATGTTGGAACCCAAAGTATCTAGTTTCTGGTGCTATTATGCAAACAAAAAAATATTTAGCTTTCTAGAATCAGGCAAAGAGGTGAGTTCAATCATAGCTTTCCCAGTTTAGTTCAATCCATAAATCAATATTTTTCAGTACTTATTTCACTCAAATTATCTAGATATAATGGGCATCATGCACATCATGAGGGTTTCCATTTTTAGTTTTAGACATGGTAGCTGATACAACTTTCAGTTCAAAATCTATGGTATAGACACTATTTATTAGGGGAAATGTGCACGACATATGGGCCTTTTCTATTTCTGATTTTATAGCATTTTCTTGCATATTCCTAGTAGTTTCATGCCTTATTCCATTTTCAAGTAGTTGGCATCACATTCAAGTAAAATTTCATGCAAGTTTTATTCTTGTGTACCCAAGTTTTTGAGTGGCTTCCTAAGCCTTGATTCCAATTTTAGGAGGGGTTTCTATACAAGTCCAATCTCCATCTTTTGAAGTGGCCAACAATGGCCTAGTTTCTAGTTTACTTTCAACTATCCATCCCAACATTGTTAGATCTTAGCATATTCAGGGGATCCATGAGCCATCTCATACGACACTCATCTATACCAATATTTTCCCATTCAGCTTCACATCATGGGGTAATGATGGAGTCAAAGGACTAGCTAACCTTTGTATTCTTGAGCCACCTATTCAAAGGGACTGGACACACTGTCCAAACATCGATTATCACATGCATGATTCATTAAATTCACATAGTTGGTGACAATGGAGCCAAAGGGCCTACCTTTTAATTCTTGAGCTAACTTCCAAGTGATTGAGCACTTAGCTCATTTATCAATATAACTCTTGGTTTAACATACTTATAACATCACCCAACATAACCCAACATACATAATAGGTTTTATATTGATTTATGTACTCGATGAGGTGTATTCATTCCTTTCTCTTCCTTCCTCTATCTTTACCTAGCTTTGTACATTCTTATTTTAGATATAGTATATCTAGTAAGAACTAATCTACTTTTTCTTTCCTTTTTTATAGACTTACACAATACAACGTGCTCTCACTATGCATAACCTGACATCACATAGCTTCTTGGGCTTAGCTACATATGTAAGTTCAGGTACACTTCTCTTTTTCTCTTTTATCCTAGTATTTTGATTTGTTACATACTTATAATAAAGGGGGGCCAAATGTAGTCATACTAAAATGCAATTTGTACAACTTGCACATGACTTGTGACATCCAAACCATAAGTCTCTCCTACTTACATAACCCACTTAGGCATGTTTTCACTATTTTTCAGTCATCTAAAGCCTTCTAAATTCAGCCCCTGCTATCTCAAACTCCTCTCCCAAGTATAGATCTATCCCCTAGTGTCCCTTTCCCTGTAGAAAATAACCCCATAAGTTGGACTGTAGCAATGGGACCTAGGGTGTCCATTTTTTAGTGTTGTTCAAATCCATAATATCCTCAAATGGTTAGATTTTTCTAAATCTTTATCTTTTCCCTTGTCGGCCTAATGCGAGTTCATCTAACCCAAGATCACTAGTTTCCCTATAAAATCCCATTCAAAGGTCATTTATAAGGGTTAACAATCATTCAAAAGGCACAAGCTAGAAATACAATAAAACGCACTCAAGAAAATCTTCTTATTCTCTGCATATAACCAACCACTATTATTTTCAGCCTATCCAAACTCCTACACTAGTCACGAGCCATCTCAAGCTTATCCAAATTCACATACACTTGCATTGCATAAATAATATTACATAATAAACTTTCAAATTGGGAGAACTACATTGGCCTTGATCCCTCTTTATAGTATTGGTATGTAGGCAGCGTACTCACACATGGGGTGTGATCACATGTTCAGTGCATATTACACACTAACCGCTTTTTCCAGTTGGATGAGAGATCACCTATCAAGCATGAAGAGGAACTAGGATACTTGAAGATAAAATCAATTGAACATGGAGCTTTGTGAACAACCAAGACTTGATATTTTAGGCACAAGGTCTCCCAGAGCAGATGAACAGAACCTAGAAAGCTCAAAAAGCTTAGACACTAAGGACTACATTTCCAAAACTTGGATTACAGTGTTAGACCTCTAGGTTTCCCATTTTTGGTGCTCTTATCTAGGTATAAAATGGACTTTTATATCCTATTTTTGATAGTTTTCCTATCCAGATCAGCAATTTGTAGCCTCTATCTTAGTCAAGAATTAGCTAAGTTTTACTCTCTATCCCCTTGTTTGATATTTTTAGAATTCAATTAGGCACTTCCAGATTCAATAAATTAGTAGGATAATTAAGAGAAATTTTATTTAATGATTTTCCCCTTAATATAGACCCATTTATTATTTAGGAAATTAAACCTTATAGTTTGCCAAATTTAGTAAAATAGCAGTCACAAACCCTCATTTCTAGATCTTGGCATTTCATGCCTAGTTTTATGCCACTTGGACACTAGCACCATTTTAAGGAAACTAGCACCACATGGTTCTAGTGTCCCCAAATGGTGCTAATGTCATTTACCTCTTCTTTTTCCAAATGAATATCTTTTCAAAACAAGAACCTCCTAGGGTTAGTCTAGACCTCTTTTAACACCTGCACAAGCATAAAAATAGTATAAATACATGAATTTTAGCCCTCTAACCACTAGATTTTAATCAAATACATAATACACATTCAAAATAAAAAAAAGTTGTGTAAAATTAAGTTTTTCAATCCCTATTATGCCCTAATTTTGAATACTACCATCTACAATAATCCTAAGCTCAGATTAGCCAAATTTCTAATCGCAAACACATTCAAGGTACTCAAGGCCACTATAATACTAACTTCACTTGCACTTGCACCAACACCTAGGTGGGTAAAAATATATTAGTTTTGATCCCTTCTTGGGGTATTGGTATGTATGAAACTCTCATCATATCATATTTTTGAGGACGTCTAGCCTACCCTACTAATAAACACACATTTCAACTCATATCAACCAGATGTTCTAGTTACATGGAGGATTAGGATTTACTCATAAAATTAGTCATTAAAATAAATATATAGTTTTTTAGAACTCATTCACATAGGAACAAACCTCAAATATCTAGACATAGGTGCACCCAAAATCTTGAGATAGTCTTGTATAAAGGACATTACCACCAATATCAAGACACTACCACCACATTTTTGATAATGACACTACTATCCAATTATGGCACTATTATCTAAGAGGAGTTATAACATAGGGATCATATTTATGATATTAAATTTATCTTCTACTCAAATTTACAGCACCTATATCATCCATCTCATTTGTTTTATAGCTAAGTTCTTGCACTATTTATTATTATTTTTAAAAAAGTCAAAGCTAGTCAATTTTGTAACAAATTAGTGGCTATTTTATTTTATATTAGTAACCTAATTTAGTCTACTCATCTCTTTAATAAATAGAGGATTTACATTTTTAAGTCCTAAAAATTTAAAATATTTGGTAAACCTGACTTACTTTGAATATTGCTCAAACCCTAACCCCAGACACTCTTAGGGTTTGTATCCTTTTTGTGTCTATGCTCAAATATTAGTTCTAAAATCACATATTTGTTTCAAGATTTAATTTTTCAAATATTCATATATTATGTTTATTTAAAGGTTCAAAATATATAATAGTTTGTTTTCCTACTTCCCAAACTACAATGGAAAAATTCAACAACTGATTTGATGAAACTGATAAAAGACAATTACAAGATTTTGTTTCCAAACATTCAGATATGTAAGATGACCTTATCAATATTATTCATGAAGAATTTCAAAAATCAAATAATGGTCAATCTTCCACTCTCCTAGTTAATAACATTGTTACACCTACATTTGGTCCAACTTAGCTAGCACACCAACCAATTATAACTCAACAACCTTTAGTAATATCTACACCTCTTGTGGCTAGTCCCTCCACTCCAAATGTACAATTGATTTAATAGTTCTAGGAATATTGGAGTGTTATTCCTAATTTATTTAAAGGGTTTGAGTAGTAAAATTAGTAAATAAATATGCAATAATTAAGCTACTTATTTATGTAAATTAGATTTCAATTTTGACCTTTCTAAAAATAGTAATAAGATGGAGAAAATTAGACTTAGCTAGAAACTTGCTGATACGGCTGAGACAGGGTTTGAGATTCACTGTGTAAGATTGGGACACTATTATAAACTAAGATCTAACCTTCATTTTATGATTGTAAAGGAACACTAAAAGTGGATAGGAGTGGCACCGGTTGTATATTCCACCTCTACCTCTATTATCCTGAGGATCTGAGCTTTTTGGGTTTTGTTTGCCAAGATTGTGTGACCTTGTTCATGAAGTTTTGATAGCTGAAAGTTTGTAGAACTCCATGTAGTGTATATTTTATCTTCACACCCTATACTCCATTGTGCTTTGACTAATTTTTAGAAAGAGGGGGGGGGGGGGGGTCTGGGGGTTAATGTGTGTAAGATTCGTTGAATGTGTATCCACACCCCTTGTGTGGGCATGCTGCCTACATATCAATACTCCAAAAAGGAATCAATCCATATGTAGTTCTCCCACTTGATGTGATTTGTGAAATAGTTTGTATAAAGATGTAAAATATTAAACTAGATGTGCTTGATGTGGCTAGGGACTAGTGTAAGGATTTGAAAAATCTTGTAAGTATATTAGCTAGCTGTATATAGAGAATAGGAAAGATTGCTAGAGTAGTCTTGCTTGTATTATTTCTTGCTTAGTGATATTTTCCAACCCTTTCCAAATTATCTTTGAATGGGATTTTATAAGGATCTATTGGTCATGGATTGAATGTGCTCACATTAGGCTGACAAAGAGAAGGATGGGGAACCAGAATAGACTAACCATTACGGCCAAAAAATGTACTTGGATAAGAGAACCAAAAATGGATAGGAGTGGCACCGATGCTATAATCCAAGTGTGGCACCATTGTCCTGAGCTGATGAGACCTAGGGGGATGGATTAGTCATGGAAAAAGGGGTCTGCCTCAGTTGGGATCAAGTTTAAAAGGCTACAAATGACTGGGAATTAGTTTAAATATGCCTAGAAGGGTCATGAGAGTAAGTAAGAGGAACCTAATGGATTGGGTGTCATTAGCCATGCTCAAGTTACCAGATTTTGCTTTTTTTATGACTACATTTACCCCTATTTTATTCTAGTGATGAAACAAAGAGAAATACTAAGATAAAGGAAAAATACAAAGCGTACCTAAACTTACCCACAAAGGTGAAACCCATGAAACTTATGTGATGTTGGGTGTGCATATAGAGAACATGCTATGAAGTGAAAATCTGTAATAGAAAACAAAGAGTAGATCTGTTCTTACTAGATACACTATATCTAAAATAAGAATGTATAAAGCTGGGTAAGAGAGAGAGGAAGAGAAAAGAACAAATACACCTCACTAGGTATATAGATCAATACGAAACTTATTATGATGCTGAGTAATGTTATATATGTTGGGTATGCTATATAAATAATGATATCATGAATGGAGTTGAGTGCTCAAATTTTTTAGAGTGGCTCAAGAATGCAAAGGTTGGCCATTTGGATCCATCATCTCCCACTAAATGAATATATGTGATCATTAATGTGCTAATCAATGTTTGGACTACATGTCTAATTCCTCTGAGTAAGTGGCTCAAGAATACAAAGGCTAGTTAGTCCTTTGGCTCCATCATTGCCCCATGAAGTGAAGCTATGAACTGATACTAGTATGAAATATATGTCATATGAGATGGATCTTGAAGCCCATGAATGTACTATAATCTAATAATGTTGGTATGGATAGCCAAATGTATGATAAAAACTAGGCCACTCTTGGCCACTTTGAAAGATGGAGATTAGGCTTGTATGAAAGCCACTCTGAAACTAGTGCACTAGGATTATATGAAAGCCAGTCCAAGATGTGGATTTAGGATTGTATGAAATCCACTCCAAAATGATGCCAACCACCTATAGATATAATAAGGCACATAACTACTAAGAAGGCTTGGGTAATGCTAAATTTAGAAAGAAAAGAAAACAAATGTGTCATGCACATTTCCCCCAATCACTGGTGTTTGGAACATGGATTCTAATCTAGAAGTTATACTAACTACTGTACCTAAAAATGGAAGTGAGATCCATCATGTCATGCATAATTCCCCCTATATTTGTATTTTTTTAGCAAAAAAGTACTAAAAACTACTGATTCTAAACTAGTCTGATTGTGTAAAATTATAGCTAAACTTACTTTTTTGCTTTCTTTTGGAAATTCTAGTTTTTATTCTATTTGGATAGAAGCACAAAAATTAAAAAATAGTGGTATGGACACTGTAGTCCAATCTTGGTGTTGTTGGTCTGGGCTGAATCTGATGACTATTTTAACATTTTCACTATCTACCTAGTCTATTTTGACTAGTTTGATGTATGGTTGCTATTTTGGGTGTGATTAAAGCTAGATATTTTGACTGTTAGGAGCTTTGATCTCTATGATAAAACCCTTGTTTTTTACCCCCTCTTTTGAAGGCAGGAATCAAGACCCTACAATGACTTCCCTAAAAAGAAAGATCCCTACAATTTTTTTATGCTACAAAGATACATGATATAACAATGATAATTGATAAGATATCTAAAGATATAGCATGGTTTATATTGAGAGATTGTTAGATCAATATGGGTATGCCTAGATAGATATAATAATGTAATAACATGCAAAAAGTAACGAACTAGAAGTAGAAATATAGTTAGTTGTCATGGAGGGATGAAGCATGATGTCCATCATGGCATCCAAGAAATCAAGATAATGCATGATGTGGATCATGACATTACAAACAATGAGAAGCAAACAAGCAACAAGCACACAAGGAAAAATGTAAGAAGCATATAAGGGTGGCCAAAGGGCCAATCAACTAAGGGACATGGGCACACGTCACTCAAACTAGAAGGTAGGCATACAAGGCATTTTCAAATGCCATATATATATATATATATATAATTGAAATAAACAAGGTTGGTGTGAAATCCATATTTACATAGAAGAGTACAAACAAAGGACATTGGACAATGTCCTAACACACACACATGAATAAAATAAAAGGACATTAGAAAATGTCCTAAGGCACATACAGGAGACAAAACAAGAACTTAGAAAATACAATCATATGTAGCTATGCAAAGCAAGAAAGGAAAGCATGTAAATATTAAAAATACAATCACACCTAACTAATCAAAACAAGAAGTGAAAGTATGAAATAAATGTTAGTACAAGACTAGGTATATGATAATAAATATAGTAGTGAGATGTCGATATAGTATTCTATGTAAGCTAGTAAATAATGTACATCAACATGATAAATAGAGTGTAAGGTGTAAGAATGACATAACCTGGATGGTGTAGTCATATAGAAGATGCCCCCAATGGGTATGTATATCGATGTGTGTCTCAAATTTAGAAGTAGGATACCACCTCAATGGGTAGAGTGAAGCAAACAAGGAGCTAGATGTCACTTCACACCCTCAAAGAAGATCAAGTGAAGCATGGTAATGTAGATAAATAAAAAAATAGTAGCATAAAACAACAAATGTAAGTCTAGTATGGCAGCAAAAATGTAAAGAATGGATATTAATAAATCAAATTATTTTTGGTGTTTTGACATATTTGAATGTTTTTGTATTTTGAAATGTTTTTGGATTTTTAAGAATTTGAGATATGTAAAATCAATCACAGGAAGACTATGTACAATAATCTGAAATAATGAACTATGTACAAGTAAGCAAAAATAAACTATGTGTAAGTAATTTTGCAAAACTATGTACAATACAATGTGTGAAATGAAATGCTAGTTTTGGGCATGCTTTATTCAAATCATGGGAATTGGAATAACATCAAATTTGTCCATCTTGTTTGACCATGGGGACTATATTGGAAACCCATTTAGGGTGTGCTACTAGTTTAATGAAACTAACATTTAAGAGGAATTAGATCTCATCTTTGACTAAGAGAGCCACCTTAGGATGCATTTTGCAAATTTTTTGTTTAATGGGTTTAACATCTGGGTATAAAAGAATCTAATGAACTACTATGGATGTATCGATTCCTAACATATATGAGTAAGACCAAGTAAAGATTTTTGGAAAATATGTAAAGGTTTGATAAATATCTATATCTTCTTCCTTTCGTAGGATAGTGGCTAATAAAACAATGCGGGGATCATGATTGATTCCAAAATTGAAATTAATTTTTTCTTCATTAAGCAATGTGAAATGATCAAGTGTGTAGGGAGTGGTAGGAATAGTATCATCTGAATCAATTGGTATGTCCTATGGAGAATCTAGAATTTATTTGAATTATATATGGGCATTTGTGTGATGAGGAAATCTATTTTTATGATAGAAAGATGGAAGGTCCTCATATGCTCCAAAAAGTGTAGGAGGGATTCATCATTGGAGAATTCATCTAATGTGAGCATGTTTGGTGAAATTGCAACATCAATGAGATTGGGATAGATCAATGATAATGTTGAAGTATTATTAATGGTGTGGTCTATTGGTGTAGTGTGTGGACAAAACATTATATACTTTGAAGTGATGGAAGAAGCCTTATTATGAAGGTAGGTAAACTGATATCCTAGTCCTTGTGTTCCATGTTGTGTAGATGCCTTGATAGGATTGATGATTCCTTGTTCATGTTTCCCAAGTACTTTTCCATGATATCCCATCTTATTAAGACATTTAAGTGCAAAAGGAGAGGTAAATTGGTGATTTGGTATCAATTATATTATGAAACTTAGAGTTTGTTGATGTGTTGCATGGTCTGAATGTATAATATGAATAATATGTTGTGCTAGTATATTTCTAAGATTAAAGTGCAAAATATAATTTTGTGGAGTTTCGATAACTTAGTAGTATTTAAAATGTTCTTTATCTATTGGGCATGTGTAGATGTAGCCTTTGTGACTAAATTTTAAACAAGCATGGAGTGTAGAAGGGACTGCATGCATATCATGAATCTAGGGTCGACCAAGTAATAAATTATAGTTGAGGTCATTTGGCATGACTTGGAAAGTAGCTGGCAGTGTCTTAGGCCCTAAGGTAAGATTGAGTGTTATTCGACCCATGAATTTATGTGGAATGTTATCAAAACCTCTAATGTTCATATCAGAATGGTCAAGATCTTGAGGTTGTATTTTAAGATGTTTAAGAAAAAATATGTTGCAAATGTTGAGTCCTGAACCATTATCAACTAATACCTTTTGACCCACATATCATTAATTCTTAATTTAATATAAAAAGGTAGATGTTGTTCAATTATGTGGCATGGGGGTAAATCCTCTTTTTTAGAGGAAATATGTTCTTTAGTTCATTACATGGTGTTGAGGATAGATGCAACATAAGCTGGTTTGGCAGAAATGGGAACTCTAGTATTATGAAGAGTTGCATATAACACATATTTATAAACATCTAATCACTGAAGGAACTTGAGAACTAAAAATTTATTAGAATGGGTGCTAACCTGAGTGATAAATCTATAGCCATAGGTGTAATCAATCTACCTATCTTTCGAGACTTGGGTAATAGCATGTATCACATGATCTACTATAGGCATAGAGTTGGTAATAGGTGCGAGATAAGAGCTAGATTTACTAAGTTTGAAAGGAGGAGGGATAGATATGACTGCTAGTGTTTGTCTGTGTCTAATAGCGATAGGGAGATACTCAAAAGTAGACAAGGAGTTATATGCATCTAGGTAGAAAACATGAACATGGAATGAAATGCATGAAATGTGAGTGATGTGTTGTACAATAATATGTTTATAACAAACATTTCACATGAGAGATAACAAGTAAGGGATAGAGAGCATGAATTTGTAGATAAATGTATATTTTTATGGCATGTCCTATAACATTTCTAATGTGTTTAGCATGATAAACTTTAAAAAAAATTCACATGAGAGATATAAAGGAAAGGATAGAGAGAATGAAATTGTACATGATTGTATACAAAATTTTGACATGTAACATAACACTGGTAATATGTTTAGGAAAATGGAGTTGGAAATTATTGCGCATGAGTGAGAGAGAGTATGCAAGAAGAATATTCAAATCTTGTGCTTGTTTAGCAATAAATGTTATAATATCATTCTTTATTATAAAAACTAAGCATGAAATGTAAATAATTAATATTTGTACTAACATATGATAAACTCCATCATTCATGTACATGATAGGACCAATGATGGTCTCCTTATTATTTGTAAGAAATGTAAGAAAAAATTGTAAATAAGTGAGATCCATTTTTGAAATCTGATTTTAGAATGTAAGGTGATATCTCAAAAGCAATAGGACATAGTGTAGGCAACTAGGGTTTGAAAAATGATTATTTTGAAAATTGCTATGAAATTTTGAGATTTAAAGTCAATTTCTGATTTTAATATGCTAGTAAAAAATAAAAAAAAATATTGAGAAAAAATGAGGACCTAATATGGGCAACTAAGGTTTGAAAGAAAATTATTTTAAAATTACTATGAAATTTTAAAATTTAATGATAATTTATGGTTTTATTATGCAAGTAAAAAAATTTAAAAAAAAAGGAAAAATTAGTAGGAAATTTACCTTAGGGTTTTTATACATAAATGAAGTAAGTCAGGTTCACCAAATGATTTAACAGTTTTGGAAATATTGGAGTGTTATTCCTAATTTATTTAAAGGGTCCAAGTAGTAAAATCATTAAATAAATATGAAATAATTAAGCTATTAATTTTTGTAAATTATACTACAATTTTTACCTTTCTAAAAATAGTAACAAGATGGAAAAATAAGACTTAGATTGAAACTAGCTGATACAACTGAGACAGGATATGAGATTCACTATTTACAACTGGGACACTATCAAAAACTAAGATTTGACCTTCATTTTACGATTGGATAGGAGTTCCAAAATTGGACAAGAGTGGCATCAGCATTGTAGTCCAACTCTGCCACTATTGTCTTGAGGATTTGAAATTTTTGAGTTTTATTCACCAAGTCTGTGTGACCCTATCTATGAAGTTTTGATAGTTGAAAATCTGTAGAGCTCCTTGTAGAGAAAATTTTCTCTTCATACCCTATATTCCATTATTCTTTGACTAATTTTGATAAAGAGAGGGGGAGTTAATGTGTGTAAATATTCACTGAATGTGTATCCATACCTCTTGTGTGGGTATGTTGCCTACATACCAATACTCTAAAGAAGGATCGAGCCATATGTAATTCTCCCACTTGATGTGCTTTACGCAATAGTGTGTATAAAGATGCAAAATACTAAACTAGATGTGCTTGAAGTGGCTAGGGATTGGTGTAAGGATTTGAATAAGCTTGTAAGTATATTGGCTAGCTATATTTAGAGAATAGAGAAGATTGCTTGAGTAGTCTTGCTTGTAATCTTGCTTGCTTTGTGATATTTGCCAACCCTTTCCAAATGATCTTTGAATGGAATTTTATAAGGATCTATTGGTCATGGGTTAAATGTGATCATGTTAGGCTGACAAGGAGAAGGATGGGGAACTAGAAGAAACTAATCATTGGGTCCAAAAATACACTTAGATAGGAGCGTTGAAAGTGGATTGGAGTGGCACTAGTGCTATAATCCAAGTGTGGTGTTATTGTCCTGAGTTGATGAGACCTAGGGGGGATGGATTATTCATGGAAAAAGGGGTCTAGCTTAGTTGAGATCAAGTCTAGAAGGCTATGAATGACTAAGAATCAATGAAGAGATGATTAGGAGGGTCATGAGAGTAAGCAAAAGGAACCTAATGGGTTGGGTGTCATTAGCCATGCTCAAGTTACCAATTTTTGCATTTTATATGATTACAACAATCCATTATACATGAATTTCATTCTCTGTAAGCTAAGGTGTTACATATTGAAAAGGGAGCCACTAGGTGATCACATGCCTTAGATTCTATTGTTCTTTTATATACACCTTTAACACATCACATAGAGATAAGGTAAGTATACCAACTTGGGGGATAAAAAAGGGCCTACTTATGGACATGTTTTATTGAAATTTTAGAAATGTGAACTTTTAAAAATGATTAGAGATGGCTACACTCAAAATTTGAAGAGGTATGAAAACATAGACTGTATCATTTTGAGTCTAGTTTCCAAAAAACTATTTTTTTGAAAAATGGTTAAGTATAAATAGGTCAAACATCTAAAATTTGAAGATGACCTCCTATTTTTTTTAAGAAAATTTGAATTGTGTCATTCCATGCAACCCGCCATTTTTTTATCATCGTTAAATATTGTTAAAAACCCTTTGGTGAATATTTAGATTAGATATTCTAGTGTGTTATGAACTTTTTTTAATATTTTTTGATGAATATTTTTTTTGTTAATTTTGTAATTAAGTATATCCTTAAAACTGAAAAAAAAAATGGATAGCCGTCTATGTGACCCACCCTAACTACTTCAAATAAAAATGAAAATTGATTTTTTTTGAATGTGTGTAGAATTAGGCCTAGTTTGTTACCATATAATTTTTTTTTGCATTTTGATAAATGAAAAACAAATTAGATTAACATGAATAGGCATGTATGGGTGAGGCATGTAGTGGCCTAAAAAAGGTGTTTTTAGAAATGAATATAGTTTAAACCATTAAAATAGACAAAAATTTATAAAAATCATACATTTAGAAAGACGATAATGTGCTCATCATAACAATAATAATTTTCTGAATTTTGATGTTAAAATCCATAGTGTGTTTGGTGATTGAAGTTGAATTTTTTTGGTTTTTCTTAAAACTCTTAGTCTCGACTGTAGATGCATAGTCCCAAGCCTTTGGCTCAGAAATCCAAGCCATTGGCTCAAAACTCCAAGCCATTTTCGAGCCTAAAGGATCATTTTAAATTCAAATTTAAATAACACATACACTTTATATAATGCAATAAAGAATTCATAAGCATTATATAATGTGTACATGTTTTTTTGACATAAAACAAAACAAACAATTTTCATGTTTGTTATAGGGGAAAGGTCCCATTAGCCATGCATACTTATAGGGGAAATGTCAAATTTCATTTTTCTTATAGGGGAAAGGTCCCATTAGCTTTGGATAGTGAATTAAGGTGCTATAACATTGAATTAGACTTTGAAATTTTCACTTGTTTCAATATGTCATCTTAATTACTTATAAATAAGGTTTCAAGTTCTAACACATTATACATTTGACAATATAACTAATTTTATCACAAGAGGTCGTAAAATTCATTTTTTAAACCTATGATCAAAACTTAACCTTTAGGGTACCAATCATTGTGCATTAGAGTATCAATACTTGACTCTTGCTTGTTAAGATGTGATTGGTCACTTTTAATTTTATAGAATAAATGTTGAACAAGTATTAGATATTAATTGTTTAGCTTTTGGTGTACTTTAATATTTATATACACCAATAAGTTTCATCAATATAACACATGTTAATAAAGTCTTGTTCGACAATTGAAACATACATAACTATTGGGATCTTTCCCCTCTTAGGGAAAGGATATATCTTACCACCTTGCCTAAAATATTACTTGCCTTTAAATTTTGTGTTTCTTATTGATATTATCCTAGTTGCCTAAAATATTATTTACCCCTTTGTTGTTTCTTTGATATATTTGACTAGACCCCTTTAATTATAAAATTTGAACTAATTTGTTTAAGTGGCAAACTCGTTGAATTAGACTATGTAGTATATATAATCTTGTGTAAGTAGAAATAAGAATTGAGCCCTTGGTGTAATAGTGCATCTCTTTGATATCTATTTCAAGAATGTTATCTAATGGATCCCAATACCTATGAATCATGCCTTGGATTTTCCCAAAAACATTCCTAAAATGTGTTGAATAAAATCCCTTAAGTTTTGTCCAAGGTCAGTGCATCTAATTCAATAGGTGCATTTGAGGTTCTAATTGAAAGTCTAACAAGAGTCTTCTATTGTTACAATTATTCAAGTTTGATTCCCTTAATGTATTTAAATACATTATTCTAATTTTACCTAAAATTAAGATCTTTTATGAAAATATGGTTAATCCTCAATTCTATGTACCTCCTTCATCTACCCCTTCATCACACATGGGACAACCATCATCCACTCCATCCATTCCCACATCATCTGAAGAGTGTGTCTTTTACAAGGGGCTAGTCCTAGTCACACCATGGATGCAATAATTGCAAGCTCAAAAATAATAGACAACACTTGGTGTTTATTAATACTATAAAGTTTTATACCTTATTATGTAATTTGGATCGTAAGATACGAAAGTAGGATGATGTACCTATAATATATGTGCATGATAAATTCTTAAATAGTTTGGTCAAGTTGGGTATGTGTTTTGTTTTTTATAAGATGTGGTTTTGATCTCAATAAACTTGAAATGGTCACATGTATCCATTAGTGATGATGTGGTTTTACTATGTTTTAAGATGTCGTTCCTATAGTGATGAATGTATATCTTAGAAAATATCTAAATTCACTAGGGAATCTTTTTAAACCATTAAGGGATGACGTAGACCTAACATTAACCAAGTATGACATATGTATAAGTTACCCTAGCTCAAACTCTATTGAACTTATTCAAGATACATTAAACCTATGATAATGTCCATTAAATCTGAGACTTGCTTCCTCTCAAGGATGATGTTGAGCAGAGAGACCCAATAATTGTTCATTTAGATGATGAAATGATCATCTCATATAGATGGTTAATCAGAATTGAATACCATTGCGCACCCCCTCACTGAAGGTTTCAAGATTATATATATTTTGTACATATATCTTCAATCATCTTGTTCATATTTCATTGTAATGATCTTAAACCTTATGATGTGGACTACAAAAATGTAGTACATGTCTCAGAATTCTTGCTCTAGCTTGGGATTTGAGGTTGAGGCTTGTCCATTATTGAATTGTGTTCTCTCCTACAAGTAATAATTAATATGAATGTAAGTTTTGGGATCTAGAGGTAATTCAAGGCATAGGGATATAAATAATTTAAATACATACATGTAGAAAAATGATAATGTTCGGTGCTTGCTTAATTTATATGGGACCTTAAAGGGCTCTATATGACAATTTTTGTACAATTATGGCAAGTCAGAGGCTCAAATCATGTGAATTATTTACTAGACATGAGTTGATTGGATCAATGTCAGTCTTTAATATTTATTGGCTTATATGTATGTATGATAAATTTGTGAATAATCTTTAGTTGGATTGGTTGGCTCGGTGATGAAACATGTCAATGTATCAAAGATGTACATATTTGATAACTTTAACACTTCTCTAGGTGTATTAGACCTACACATGTGGAAATATTTGATAGGATTGGGTGTCTTGAGGCTCTGTCAAATCTAATGCTTCTATGACAAAGTGACAGTTAGATCTCTAACACAAATACATGTGTGTACAAGATACACGTGTGCATATATCTAATTGGATCAGGCCTCAAAGGGATCTTATTGAGCTCTTTAACACTTCTAGGTCCTAACACCTCTAATAGTGTTGACACTTTTGAGCATGTACGAGGTACACATGGTGATATGTAATTGGATTTGGCCTCTTGGGGCATTATCAACTTTGAAATTTCTAGGAATTGATGCATCTTTGATAGCTTTAACACTTTCAAGTGTATGAGGTACACATGTGGAAAAACAAGGTTAAATTATAGAGGAAATTCAATCAAGGAAGCATATGAGACCAATTTGAACCCCTTCTTGGCATAACTATAAGATCATGATATATGATTTGGGACAAAATTAAGTGCAATTCTATCTATCATGAATTGAACCAATTAGTTGATTAGTTTAATTAGGGATGTGATTCAGGAAAAATTGAGCCCCTAAACCAAATTTATGGCCCAATTGATTGTATAATCTAGATGCAACATGTATGACTTAACCGAGCCTAATTTAATAAAAAATGCAAATATGAATGCAAATGTGGCCAATTTCAACCCATTGAACCTAAATTGGAGTCTACAATGTGATTGAAAGAGCTAAATTAGGTCACATTTCATGACATGTTGATCATAAACCCTAATTTTATCACATGAACATGTACAATTCCCCTAAACTATAATTTCATGACATATACACATGTACAAACCTGTTACACTAAACCCCTAATCCTAAATCCTAATTTTATAACAAACACAACCCCTAATTTCCTTGATTTCATCACAAATGCATAAATTCATGAATGTGATTAGTGCTAATTTTTGAACCTATTATTCACCTAGTTTTGTAAGGACATATGATGGGATTTTGGGAAAAATTATCTCATTTCATCTTACATATTGAGCCTTATTGCATCATTCATTAGTCTTATTGCTTTATAGTCTTATTAAGAGTCTTATTGCATCATGTATTGGATATTGATGCATCACATTGGGGATTTATGCATCATATGATAGACTAATTGCATTATACTAGAGATTTATTGCATCGTATGATATTTTTATTGCAATGCATGATAGTCTTATTACATCACATGATAGTCTTATTACATCATATGATAGTCTTATTGCATCATATTAAGCCTTATTACATGATATGATAGGATTATTACAACATCTGATAGTCTTATTACATCATATTAGGGACTTATGCATCATATTATAGTCTTATTGAGTGTTATTGCATCATATTATCGTATTATAGTGGAAAAAATGCTTGAATATGAACCTTTTTTATTGTTTGTATAGTATATGCCTATACTTTAAGGAACATGTATGCATTCCGTAAAGTAAAAACAAAATCTCAATTTTCAACATCTATTTTTATCCCTAATTGATATTTTTATCCCCATAGACATCCCTATGTACTATGTGTACTTTTTTGGTTGCAATTTTTTTGGACCCCACATTTGAAGTACTTTTTTGGTTGCTTTTGTCAAAATGGGCTCCAATTCGCATTCAGGGAGAAGGAAGAATTTGAAGAACAAAACATTGGAGTAATTAGAAGAGTTGAGAGAAAAAACAAGGTATGAATGCAAGTAATTGATTCCAGATAAGGTACAAACACTAACCCTGATAGTACAGAGGAAGATCAAAAAATATTAAGGGAGTACCATTTATATATCAGTGATGATCGATCACATTATACAGAGTATGTGCAAGGTTATTTTCATAAGTTCTATGGATAGTTGACTCAGAGGAACATTATTTTCAAATGGAATTACATTTGGTCAGATAATTGCACATCATTATTCAAGAATGTATGGATGTTTTATTGATTAAACAAGATGCACATTACCACTGGTGTAGAACATATTTGGAGTCTCACTGAGTCTAACCATGGAAAAGGGGAGCATGATGGTGATGGATCATGTGTAAAAAGAACAATTACAAGGGAGGAGTTAAAATATGACAATGTTGCTAATTTGATTGATGCAAAAATTGTGATTGATTGGTGTAATGAGAACATATGTCATTTTGTTCAATAAAATTATACTGTTCATAGACATTTTTGGTTAATGAAATAAAAAGACTTGACAAACTATGAGGATTGTATGACTCTAATAGGTTCAAGGGAGCTCCACTCATTTTGTAGCTCAAATTCAAGTTCTTGGACTATTCATACACGACACTTAACATACTTTTATTCTGCATGCATGGAATTTGTTTGGAATAAGTGTGAGTCACAAGAGTGGGTGGATTATTGGAGTTCTAAACCTATAATTATAATCAACACATATCAGGGTCCACCAGCATTGTAACTTAATGACATGGCATCCTTACATGACTTTGACTATATATCCGATCTAGTACAGCTAGGTAGAAGATTAATCTTTATGTATTATTTATTCTCATAATCTATCTTTATATTGTCATTAAAAATTGTCTTTTATGATGTAGGCCATGTTTTTGTAGTTATTGCAGATGAGGACAATGAAGAGGGAACAAATTACTACTTATGTTAGTGTGTAGATGGAAAGAAAAATTGACTTCCCTAATCGTAGATGTAGAAAACATTGATTATCCCATTGGGTCTGTGGTAGTCATTGGAACTTAGATTTGATGATATCTCATAAAAAATTAAAATTTATGGTTGTTTGAAGACTTTGAAACTCACAAGAAGATTGTACACTATTCAAATTTAGTTCTAGCAACAAATATTCAATTGCAAAAATATCATGAGAGGCCAAGAAACAAGAATCTATGGAAAGTATGTGAGTCAAACCATGAAGATATTCTTGATAAAATCAGGATTAAAGAAGATCTAAGTGGTTCATTGGATTAAAATGCACAAGTATGTTGACTTTTAAAATGTAGATGTAATCAATTTTACCAAATGTTTTTGATTTTGTAGGTAGTACATGCATAAGTTTCATCTTTAATTACTTACTAACATTTTTTTGTAGGTTAGTGGTGCCAAATCAGATTCCACCTTCATTTTATTGGCATCATTAGTAAATAATTTCATATTATTTAAGCTTACTAAAAGTACTTGACATTTCCGCACTTCTGAACAATTATTCATGACAAGTTTATTTCTCCTTGTAGCCTTCCAAACACATTTGTTGTCAGTGTTTCTGTGCTCCAAAACAATAGTGAAAATAAACTTACAGGTGGAAGTGGGTTTCATGGTTGTTGAAACATGTGTAATTTTCCTATATAGATGCATTCAAAGTGATGTATTTGCACCGACCTATTCTGGAGGCAAAGTTGCTAGTTGGAGGTCAAGAAGTTGTCTCTTCACTACCAAAAAGTTACATTTTAAGACCCTTTACTGTAACTTCTACCATGGATTGCTATTAGAGGTTATTCAAACTAGATTCAAGATGCAATTAGAGGAATTTCCCATGCACACAAATGATCTTATGTTTCCTTCATATGACTTACAATTTTGGTTTTATGCATGCTTGAAGTTAGGCTAAAATCAACATCTTTCTTGTATTGGGAAGGGTGTTCTTGAGCCCAGAATGGGTGGTGGATTGTAATCCAAGCCAGATGGAAGGCCAAAAACCTGGTCTTGGATGTTATTCACCCCTATGGATGTGTTGGTAGTGCCAATTTTCAGTCAACAAGCACAAAAATTTGAGTTTTTAGACCATAGTTTCAACTTTGATAACATTTGTTGTCAATATTTCCATGCTCTGAAATAGTAGTGAAAATGCACTTGTGGATGGAAGTGGTTGTCATTGTTGTTGTAACACATGTAATTTACCTATAGATATATACATATATATATATGTGCTTTAAGTGGTTGATTTACATCTGTTGGTCTCAGATGCAAAGTTTCTAGTTGGATGTTAAGAAGTTTTCTTCACTACCAAAAAGTTGTATTTTAGGACCCTTTACTGCAACTTCTACCAAAGATTGCTCTTAAAGGTGATTCAGACTAGTTTTACAGTGAAATTAGAGAACTTTTCCATGCACACAATGGATATTATGGTTCTTCTATATGACTTATATTTTTGATTTTATGCATGTCTGAAGTTAGGCTAAAATCCAACATCTTTCTTGTATTGGGAAGGGCATTCTTGAGCCTGAAATGGGTGGTGGGTTTGTCATCCAAGCTAGATGGGAGGTCAAGAACCTAGTCTTGGATTTTATTCACCCCTTTGAATGTGTTGGAAATGCTAGTTTTCATCCAACAAGCACCAAAAATTGAGTTCTCAGATTGTAGCTTCAACTTTGATAATATTTATTGTCAATGTTTCCATGCTCTAGAATAGTAGTGAAAATGCACTTTCAGGGGGAAGTGAGTGTCAAAATTGCTGAAACATGTGTAATTTACCTATATAGACGTGATTGAAGTGATGGATTTGCACCTATCAGTCCTAGAGGCAAAGTTTTTAGTTGGAGGTCAAAAATTTGTCTCTTCACTACCAAAAAGTTGCATTTTAAGACCCTTTACTACAACTTTTGCCATAGATTGCTATTAGAGGTGATTTAGACTAGATTCAGGGTGAAATTAGAGGGATTTCCCATGCAAATTATTAGTATTATGGTTCCTCCATATAGCTTACAATTTTGGTTTTATGCATACCTGAAGTTAGGCTAAAAATCAACATCTTTCTTGTATTAGGAAGGGCATTCTTGAGCTCGAAATAGGTGGTGGGTTTATCTTCAAAGCTAAATGGGAGGACAAGAACCTAGTTATGTACATTATCCACCCCTTTAGACAAGTTGGTAGTGCCAATTTTCAACTAACAAGCACCAAAAATTGAGTTCTTAGACTATAGCATTAACTTTGACAATATTTATTGTCAGTGTTTTCATGCTCTAGAACAGTAGTGAAAATGCACCTATATATGGAATTGGGTGTCATGATCATTAGAACACATGTAATTTACCTATTTAGATGCATTCACTGGATTTACACTTGCTAGTCCTAGAGGTAAAGTTTCTAGTTAGAGGTAGAGGATATTATGACAAAACTTTTGGTGAGGATTTGAGCGTTTAAAAAATTGTAATATTTTAAATTATGAAAAGGTGGGGATTGTGTAGACTCCTAAAATTGGCCACCAATAACCTTCAATTAGGATTTTGACCAATTTCCACCAAAATGCATAATTTGGCCTAAAAACACTTAAATGAGTTGAAATTGATATATTTAAGTGCTGATTTTGGTCAAAGTATCCATAAATAGAGCAATGCATTTTATGGGCTTGCTAACTTTGATCAGATCATTTTGACTCAAAATGGCAATTTTGCACCTAAGTGCTCTGGATTGCTCTTCCCTATCAAATTTCTTACACAAGACACAGGACTTTGTTATTTTATGTTGAAAACATCCTAAATGAGATAATGGATCCAATACATCTAACATTGAATTCCAATTTCAATCTAGTCAAATTTCAAGCCAATAACAAGACATTCTAACCAATTTGAGTAATTTATGCACAAAGAGCCAAAGTTTGCATCAAAGTGCTTAATCATGCTTAAGAGATAATTAAACCAAATCATGAGCCTAATTAATAATTCCATGGAAATTGTTGAATAATTTATTTTTGGAAATGAATATTGAATATCTACATCATTAGGTGACATCATTTCTGCGAAAGATATCCCTAGGCCATAAATGCATAAAATATCAAGGTTACCCCTTACTATGCCTCATTAAGACCCTCCATTCCTCTTAAATTCCACTCTATCCCAAATATTGGTGATCCTATTTATGAATTTTAATTATAAAATTGAATTAATCCTTAACCACACATCTTCATCTTGAGGTGGATGGTTTAGGTTGATTCTAACTATTTTTGAAAATCTATAAATAGGAGGCCTTGCCTATTGAATTTTAAGATATTTTATGTTAAACTTATAATGCCAAAATTCATTCAAAATTATTGAATATTAGTGTTATAATTCCCAAATATTGATCCAATCTAATCCAATTCAAATCCAAACAAGGTGCCAAGGAGAGATAGAGGTAGCCACACTTCATTGATCCAGATTTCATGAGCACAAACTAAGTAAGCCACTACAAAAAGCATTTTGGATCATCCAAGGAAGGTGAATGAAGGTATTTATTTCATGGTTTAGTTGTGTTTTACATTTTTTTCATTAAATAAGCTCCTCCTTTGAGATAGGCTTAGGGTGTTAGTTTAGTGTGCTTTTGATTTGATTTGGTTTATTCACTAACACAATACTTATCTCCCCCTATTGTAATCCTATATTCACAAATGGCACACCCAATGGGACTCTAGCCTAAAAAATTTTGTCATAAGGATCCTGCAAGCAAACTACTAATCTTTGTCATGTAGAATCTTGGAGTGGGAGGCCCAAAAGAGTGAATAAATTGAGTAAAACATGTTTTTTGGGAAGTTGTAGATTTGCCCTGACACATTCATGAGATTGTCACTGAAATTCATAGTATTGCATTTCAATTGCATTTTTGTACTAACCTTGATTTTGTCTATAGATTTTGATAATACTGCTACTCACAATCAACGATATTGTAATCCCACCAGTCTAAAGTCATGATATTGTAATCCTGACACTCTAAAGTTAAGGTATTATAATCCCATCACTCCAAAGTCATGGTCTTGTAATCCTACCACTCCAAAGTCATGATAATTCAATCCTACCACTGACTCAATGGTGAGATTACACTGTGAGTCATGGTATTATAGTGTGTAGAATAGACCATTTTTTGGAGCTTAGTTTGGGGTCATCTAGACTCTATTTCTGACAATTATTTGTAAAACCATGTTTTTTCTTCAAATTTTTTTGAATATGAAATTAGTTTCACTTGAAGTTGTATAAATTTTTAACAAACCTCTTTTTAATGAGAGTAGCAAGATTGTCAACCCGAGTAGTGGGATTATCAACCCGACTCATGGGATTGTGAACCCGAATAGCAAGATTACCAACCTAAATGGTGGGATTGTTAGCCTGAGTAATGATATTGTTTTTCATTATTAATATAAAATGAATAGTGATATTTCATGTCTAAATCATGGTTTTACAGAGTCAAGAGTTTACTCTGTTGAGTAGTGGGATTGCACTGTGTGAACCTGAGAGCTAGTTTTTCAAAAGTCCTTGTTTTATCCTCAAAAGTGCTTCAAATCTAAACAACTTGGTTACAATTTTATTATAGGATGTAATTGGAAAATCATCAAAACAACCTAAGTTAGTGTTTTTCACACTTCATTTGAGTGTTTTAAAATGGACTAGGAACCTTGTTTTGGTGCTT
The DNA here is from genome assembly GCA_037957365.1 of Torreya grandis. Taxonomy (NCBI): domain Eukaryota; kingdom Viridiplantae; phylum Streptophyta; class Pinopsida; order Cupressales; family Taxaceae; genus Torreya; species Torreya grandis. The sequence goes on from JARHVA010000637.1 coordinate 1,062,443, forward strand.
AATGGAAAATTTAGATGCTTAAGTGAATGTTTTGAAAATTTGTGCTTTCAAAGTTACAATTTAAGACCAAGGGGTCAAAAAAACACCACCTAATATTTTGTTTGGTGATTAAAATTAAACTCATGTATACATTTTTCTTTTCAATAGTTGTTTAAATTTAGAATTTGATTGGCAAAAAGAGGGACATTGCATGTATGCTCTTCCATTCATCCCATTTAAGGAACTTTTGGAAACAAAAGCACCATCCTTATTGCAAGCATGCATAGTCCAAGGCATAGAAAGAATGTCTTTTAAATCACTCCCCAAAAACTCACAATAGTTTGGGTGATCTTGAAAATGACCCTAAAGTCTTTCTATTAAGTCATTTATTTTTATGCAAACTTGGCTTGCAAGGGGGACTTCATCACCTCCCGTAAGTTCTTTATGGAAGCATTGACCTAGGGTTTCATCTCCCAACACTGACTTTAACCACTTCCACTAGGATAAGAGGTTTGATTGATTAAACCATCTTCTAGTGTTGGAGTTGCACATAGGACATATTTGCACTTTGGACATCGCACTACATTGAGCAAACGATGAATGTAGTGGTTGTAAAATGGGCTAGACCTTTTTATAATAATCCAAGTGCCATGAACACCCAATTACATGCTTTTATTTTACAATGTGATATAAAATTCATTGGGTAATTGATCCATCTAGATGTTTGAAAATTTTTAGATCTTGGACAAATCCCCACTTGTCATGGAAGTGTTGTTGGTACAAGGTGTGCCTCAAGGTCCATGTCACAGTATTATCATTTTAGAGAAAAGGGGTGTAAAAACCCTACTATATAATGCACATTTTACTTTTTGTATGAACACTAAAATCCTCTCAAATGACGTATATTGTGGATTCCAATAATACCAAGAAAATTCCTATCAATTTAGGATCTAAGATCTATTAATTAGTTGGTTTTGTCCTATATCAAAGTCTTTTTTGGAGTCAAAACTTGATGTGAACAAACAATATAAACCAAACACATGGCTCTCATTTTCCTTTGAATAAAGTGGTGTTATGCTGACCACGTGAATCATCAATTTGCCTTGTTCAAAGTTCATCAAAACTTAGAGTCATATCATCCACTTTGACACAGTTTTGCTACCCAATTGAGTCTAGACTTCCACCAAAAATTATTTAAGTACTTAATTTGTAATGTAAATTTGAAATTATGATATCATAAGTTCATAGGTTTAATGTGTTAAGTGGGTTCACCATTTGCACTAAACTTGAGGGAACATAGGTTCAATTTCTGATTTGGGTTGAAGGTCGTTTAAGACTCATAATCATTATCACCACTTGATAGACTTAAGTAATTTTGTGCTAAACACTTTCACTTTAAGTCTATGCACCAAATATTTTTGTGTTACCATCCTATTTCCATTAAGATCATTTGAATACATACTTTTTTGCTATATAAATATTGTCAAAACTCTAAAGGTATGTATGTCATTTGAGTTAAGAAAGGTAGTGTTACACTACCAAATTTGTGAAAAACCATATTTTCCTTATAGAGTTTTTGAAACAAAAATTTTATTACATCTTTTGAGTGGTTTAGAATTGATATGCTGCCCAAAAAATTTCAAACATTGTTTCATAGACCCTCTTACGTAAAGTTCAAGTTTGTGCACATTTTTCAAGCCAATCTGAGTATACCTTTGTGAATCTTTATCTAGCACAGTTACGTCATTCACATTTTTCTAGAGTATTTTTTAAAAGAATCAAGTTTTATACCATTATTTATGAGAAAATAAACTATCCCTAAAGTGCCTTTTGTTTCATACCTTATACCTATTTGATTGAGTTCATGTCCATGAGTTAAATGCCTAGTTTTTGTTAGAAGTGTTTCAAATCCGTTATATTAAAATCTCATCTATTTCAAAGTTTAGCTTTTGACACCGTTAGGCCAAAAGTCCTAACACATGCATTGTTTAAGCCTAGATTTTGATGTCATGTTTAGCCAAAAGACCTAGCAATAGTTTACTTCCTAAATTAGACTAATTTGAAATACTTCAACCTTAGATTTTAGAATTTTGATTTTTGGTCCATTTACTCAATATTTTTGTATAAGACATGTAATTTTAGATACTTAACGTTAGCTTATTTCATCACAAATCATTGCACAAACCTTTCCATGTTTTTTATGAATCTAGACCAAGTTTGAACATCATCTTTTAGACATTGTCTTTTTAGAGTTTGTAGAACTCCCTTCCTTTTCTATCACAAAATCATTTACTATGGATCCCAACATGTATTCCTACACTCGTAGTGGACTTATGTATAATCTAGGGATTATTAATTTGGTTAGGTAAGAATAAATGGTGCAAGAACCCTACATAAATAATATTTCTTATGAGACAGATCCTTATCCCTCTTATAATACTCAAATAGGAGCACAAAACCAAGATCCATTGGCTAACTATTTGTTTAATATGCCACCATATTCAAAATAGGACAAAGAACAAACTGTAAAATACCTATCTATAATACCTATAGTTGAAGAATTAATTCCTCAAAAATCATACTCTATTAATACACCTTCCACATATGATCCATTTTTGTTCGAGCATCATTTTTTGGAGAACAAAGATGAGATTTTAGTTAGATCCATAGAATTAAGGAGTAAGTTTCTAGTGGACTTCCCTCATGAAAGTTTACCAAGCCTAGTAAGAATGCCTCACAACATATTATATAGTCAACAGGCCTCTTCTAGAAATCCTTCAACTCTAGTCCAAATAATGTATCAGGACCCTAATATGCCTAACAAAGGAAATAACCTCATGGAAGACCACTTTAACTAAATGTAAATAGCATATCAAACCTACTTGAATATATCACACAATTTCAATTAGATGACCATAGTGAGTAAACCCCTTATTAACCTAGTTCCTTCAACATGAGTTTTGATAGAGTTAACTAGTTAATACAATCAGAGTTTAAACCTAATTGTACAAAAAAATTCAATAGATAACTTGTTGCATATGCCAATTATTGAAGAAGTGTCTTCTGCTTCTATGTATAATAATGAACAAAACATAATGGATAATGCACAAGCAACATCCAATCCAAATTAAAGTGGTACTAATACACAAATAACTAGTCAACAACATATGCCTTTAGTTAATACCATGAGTGGTTCTAAAAACCTAAGAATGGGAGCTTCTGCACCCCAACCTCAACCAACTACTTCATCAAGTGCACAACCAATAGGATCAAGTAGTCAACTAGAAAATAATGTCATGCCTCAACAACAAAATGTGATGAATCCTATTCCTCCTCAACAGGTGATGAGTAACATTCCATAACAATAATCCCAAATGAATATACCAATGCAATAGAGGCTAAACATATTTCCACCTCAACAAGAGGTAACTAATGTTCCACCTCATCAAGTAGTAACAAACATACTTCTTCACATACTAACATGCCAATTCAAAACCAAATGATGTTTAATCAATAATGTATTCATGTTGGTTAGTGACAGGTGCCAAATCTCCAACATGCATCTACATCCCATCCAAGATTCATGTAACAAGGGGGTTCTAATGTCTCTCAAATACCTACTAAGGAATAATTTCCTTTTATGTAGAGCATACCACAAGTTCAAAGAAAGGGTCTTGGCTCATAATTTCCCACTCAACATCAAGGTTTGAATAGTCAACAATAGGTCCCTATTCAACCAAAACAAGCATAATATAATTATATCACTCCATCCCAACCGAAAAATCCTCCAAGTCAAACCTACCAACCCAAACTAAAATATCATACAACCAAATACGCAATTTCAACAAGTACATCCTAATCTACATATGTGTATTCCTAGTTTGTTTCCCAACCAATCTAACATATAAAAAATACACCCATCATACCCTGGTCAAAGTGATTCAATTATGACCACCCAACCATCTACCTAGGCCAATATTCTCACAATTTTCCTAGAGCAAGAGTTACAATAAATGAAGGATGCAATCACCACCATCCAAATAGGGAAATAAATTAAAAAGTTTAAGTTGGACAATGTGTGTTCGTATCCTTTCAATATGGAGTATTTAAAGATTCCATTTCCTCTAGGATATGAGCCACCAAATTTTGATAAATACAAGGGGAAAGGTGACCCCAACGCCCATTTAACCAAGTTCTTTGTTGCATGCCAGCTAGTGGCATATAGTGATATATACCTTTTATTGTTGTTTCTAAGGAGCTTAGCTAGACAAGCCTTGGAGTGGTTGTTGAAGTTGCCTAGGAATTTAGTAACTAATTTTAATGATCTTTCGGTTACGTTTGTGTAACACTTTTCCTATAATCTTGAGCATGATATTTCATTGGTTTATTTGATGCAAACTAAACAAAAAGTCAATGAGAGTTTTGTAAGCTATCTACATTGATGGAGAGCACTTGCAATCTGATTCACTCATAATTTACCAGATAAATAATTAGTCATTATATTCAATAAAAACTTGCATAATGAGATAACTTATCATCTAGAACTATAGTGTGTATATAACTTTAAATAAATCATTGATAAAGGTTTGTTTATCGAGTGAGAGCTCATTAATAAAGAAGTCATCAAGCTTAATTCAACTAATCAGAACCAAGGTACCAATCAGGGAAGTAACCAAAACTAACATCTAATCCAAGCAAAAGCATCACAATTAGCCCAAGCCAATAACCAAGATAGACTAAATCAATTCAACCATAATAGGAATGTTGTGGGAAATTGAGTAACCAATTCATGTCATGTCCAAACAGTGCAAACATCATCTACTCAAGCTATACCACCTTTTTCGCTTACTCCTACCCAAAAACCTCTTCAACAAATGCCCTAAGTGCAACAACCAAGACCCACACAACAAATTCCACAACCCTTGCCATTGTAAAACCCTCCTCTAAGGAGAACTATGCCTATGCATCATGTTTTTAGTGACCTTGGAGATCCTATTGAGTTTATATTTTATAAACTTACCACCACTAATTTGATGAATTATCCTATACCAAAGCATTATCCTCAAGACATCCTTTATCCTAATTGGTACCATGAAAATGAATTATATGAGTATCATCGGGTCAATGGTCCAATTTACAAAGATGTGTGTAAATCAAGCATTTAATTGAAAATATGTTGGAGAATGGGGAGATCACATTGGATGGTGGTGCTTCCACCTCTAATCATACTCTTGTTATTTATCAAAACCCTTTTACACAACATAACCAATAACAACAATGATAACAACAACAACAATAGATAGTGCAACAACATAATCAACAGTATCAAAATCAAATGTTGAACCAACAAAATCAATAGTAGAACCAACAACATCAAAATAATAGATAAAACTAAGGTCAAAAAAGTAAAAACAAAATTACCATGCAATTTCACATGATTACAATAGGGTTGTAGGTCATATTATAGGGGGTAGCATTAATACCATCTCCATTGATCTTAGACCGAGCACTAATCCATATAGACCATTGCTAAACAATGCCACTCAACCAAATTACGTGAATACTCATTTGACTTGGGACCACACATAGGCAAACCAGTAAACTAGTATTTCCACTTTCAGACCTTATATCGATAACTCATCCTTGCCTCATGATCACATACAAGTGCATTAACAACTGAGACTTGTCCTATCTAGTCCCACACCATTACCACCATTTGTTAGCAAACACGGTCATGTACTTAATCTTAATTATGTAATCATAACTTGAAGGTCACAGATTACCATCTAATCCCATAGCCATCTACCACTTTACCCATTATCCAACTAGCTATTTAACCTTAGAATAAGCCATTTACCATTGACCAAAAAAATAAGTTTGATATTGCAGAAAAATTATAGAAGACACCAGCCCAGATCTCTATTTTAGATTTATTGTAAACATCAAAAATCCACAAGAATATTTTGAATGAGTTCTTAACCCAATACACTATTTCTATTAATATATCTCCTGATAAATTTCAAGTTTTGGTTGGACACCTAGCTCTCACCCAACAAGTCACATGCAACCAAAATGATATGTCTTCCCTTGGCCTTCTCCATAATAATCCATTATACATAGAAGTTTATATAAAGTGGAATAAAGTGAAATGTTTCCTTATAGACAATGGATCAAGCCTTAACATAGTGTCTCTAAATCTCATCAAGTTTATTGGGTACATATTGGTAGATCTCCAACAAGAAATGATAACTATCAAAGCCTACGATAATCAAGAGAGAGAATCATAAGGCACCATTAGTCTACCAATTATTATTGGGCCTTTGACCCATGATACACTTTGCCATGTGATTGATCTTGAGTTGTCATATAGTATGATTTTAGGTAGGTTTTGGTTACATGATATTTGTGTAGTCCCATCAACATTTCACCAATGTATCAAGTTCTCCTACTCAGGGATGGAAGTGAATATTCCAAGAGATTTGCACCCATATGAACACTACAAACATCTCGAGGTCAAATTTCAAATCTAAAATTACCAATATGGCATGAATATAAGTTCCAATGAAGATAAAGGAAAGGCCATACTTATTGATTCTTCAAAGGATAATTGCATAGATCTTAATACCCTGGATTCCCTTTCCCACATGCCACTTCTTGAAGCTTCCAATCATTACACCATTTTAGCTAACGACCTAGGAGAATATTTAACACATGGTACCTTTCATATTTATAATCTTCCTTAGAATATAAATACCTTTGGAAGACCTCAAGTTACCCTACACATGCATTGGCAATAAAAAGGTAAAGATAAACATCATCATCCAAGACTAGTCACATTCATACTGGCATCTAGCCAACTTGTTACAATGACAAGTTGGTCGATTATTACAAGAGTGCCAAATATCTCATTCCCCATCATATCATGAAACACCAATATTATGATGGAAGGGGCCTCAAAATAAATCAATAACGAACCATTGATCCAATTTTCATGACCAAATACAAAAGACCCTATGGACTTGGATTTAAATTGCCCAGGGGTGACCCCATATATCTTACTTGAGTTTCATCACTGATGACTAGTGATGATGATGTCAATAGAAAATTAGAGTCTGATCATAGCCTTATCTTTGATGACCTAGTTGAGATTAACCTATTTGATAATAATTCCATAGGTACCCTTAGCCCAATCATTCATACTAATCCATTACCATTATACTATCCCCAACTAATAGATTGGGACCAACAAGAATCTAGTTTATCGATTGATGAGATTCAAAATGATGAGGCATTTTATGATTTTTTAGGTCTTAAAAACAACATTCCATTGGGAGATCATAAATCAGGGTTCTCAATCACATTGGATCCTGAAGCCTATTTTGGAGAGCGAGTGAACACCCTTAGCCAAAAATAAATAAATAAAACATTGAGGTCCCAAAGTGAAAACCTCTTTGAGGCACTTTATGACCAAGGAAAAAGTAAAGATAAAGGCTAGGCTAGTGGTGAAAACCTATTTCAAGTGCCATTAGATGGGGGTGTTTATTCTTCTTCAAATTTAGAGTAGGAGAGCACCAACGATGAACTTGCCTATGGATCTAAGCTCAATTTTGAACAATAAGTGTTTGATCAAATTCTTCAAGAATTTATGACTATTTTTGTGACATGGCTAGATATCCCATTAGGGGACTCAATTTCATCATGCCTAGGAGAATTCGAAGATCAAGTCCTAACAGAGGACCCTGATATAGTCCAATAGTTTAAGGCTTTGCCTACTATCCTAGAAGACAGATCGACCCTTCTAGTCAAAGATACAACAAAAATAAACATTGAGACTCCATCAGACTTGAAATGGATAAAATTAGGTGTGCCCCTCACTGAGGAGGAACATGTAGTCTTTACATCTCTATTGAGAGAATTTGTAGATATCTTTGCATGGGCTTATTGTGACATACCATGTTTGGACCCCGTCTTTGTTTTACATCACCTTGTGGTAAACACTGATGCCAAACCTGTTAAGAAAAATTTATGAAATATGCATCCTGACATTGTTGTATTAGTAAATAAATAATTGGAAAAACTCTTAGAAGTAGGATGTATTTTATCCATTGACTACTCATAATGGATATCTAATGTTGTACCTATTAGCAAAAAGCTTGAAAGAATTTGAATCTATACTAATTTTAGAGACATAAATAAAGCTTGCTCTAAGGATAAATTTTTATTGCCTAATATCAGCATGATCATTGAATCCATGGTAGGTTATGACTAAGAATTTATGACTATAATATCCCATTATGGCTAGACCAACACAAGACAACATTCACCACTCCATAGGGCACATTCTATTATTAGGTAATGCCATTTGGTCTTAAGAATGCTAGAGATATGTATTAAAGATCCATGACTATCATATTCCATGATATGATGCATGATATTGTTGAAGACTATGTCGATGACATACTAGGCAAATCAAAAACTAGGGCTGACCATCTAGCAATGCTACGTAGAATATTTGAAAGACTATGTGAGTACAATGTTTGACTAAATCCAAAGAAATGATTATATGGAGTAACATCAATAAAATTACTTGGCTTCATTGTGTCTCATAGAGGCATTGAATTCAATTTGACTAAAGTCCTAGCTATAAAAAAATGCCACCACCAACCAATTTGAAGTAGCTCTATACTTTTTAGGGCAAGATCCAGTCAATCCAATGCTTCATATCTTAGTTAGCAAATAAGTGTCATCCATTTACACATATTTATAATAAGGAAGTTACATTCCACTACTATAATCAATACCAAATAACTTTTTAGCAGCTAAAAGATTACCTAGAAAATTTGTCTATTTTGTTACTCCCTATGCCAAAAAAAACATTTTTGTTGTACCTATCAATAATAGATAATGACTTAGGGGCACTTCTTTCTCAACACGATGAAAATGGAAAAAATCATTTATTATACAACTTAAGCCATACATTAGTCAAATATGAACACACCTATATGCCTATTAACAAATCATATCTAGCCATGGTCTTTGCAGCTCAAAAATTACGACACCACATGTTGAACAATAAGACCATGGTCATTTCAAAAGTAGATCTGCTCAAGTATCTACTAGATAAAACAACTTCACAAGGTAGAATAGCCAAGTAGATCATGCTTCTTAGTGAGTTTAACATAGAGTATGTTAATCAAAAGTCAATCAAGGGATAGGTCCTTGCAGATTAGCTTGTTGAAGCACCCCTTATAGATATAGAGCCACTCACATTCCAATTTTTAGATGAATCCATAATGACCATCATTGACATACCTCTTGAAGAACAATGTTGCAAGCTATATTTTTATGGGTCATTTACTCACATGGATTAGGGGCAAGCCTATTATTTATTACACCACAGGGGGATCTAATTCCTAAGTCTTTCAGAATCATTTTTCCTTGTACAAACAACATGGTTGAGTATGAAGCACTTATTGTAGGACTTTGACAAGAAGTATAGTGGAACATATCTAATCTAAAGGTTTATGGTGATTCTTAATTAATCATCAATCATGTCACAAACTATTTTTGAACTAAATATGACAAGCTAGTTCCTTAGAAAGCTATTGTCAACACTCTAAATCAATAAATTATAGATATCCATTTTGAGCATATACCAAGGGCTAGTAATAGAACTGTTGATGCCATGGCTACTATCGGCTCTTTGATTCAACAATGCTAGAGAGTATCAGTTCCTTATTGATAATTTGCCATACTAGCTCATGAACCTTCAATTATTACAATGATTTTTTATATTGTTAGTCCTAATTCTATCTAGTATTTAAACCTTTATAACTATCTTCATGACTAATTTATGCCACCTAGCCTATCCCAAAAACAAACCAAAGCCTTTATCTATCACTCCACTCATTATAATCTACTTGGATACACCCTTTATCACCATATTTTTTGTGAAACTTTGCTTCATTATTTAACTTTGATAGAATCTACACTAGTGTTATGAAAAGTTCACAAAGGGGAATATGGAGCCTACACTAAAAGTGCTATCCTATCCAAAAAGATCTTGCGTACTAGTTATTATTGGCCCATGATAGATGTAGAGGTAGCTGCATATGTAAATAAGTGAAACAAATGTCAATGGCATGCTAATTTAATTAATACCCCAGCCAAGACTCTGAAACCAATGTTGACACCATGGCCATTTGCTACATAGGGACTTGACCTCTTCAGAAAAATCAATCCTTCATCTTTAGATGGCCATAAACATATCCTTATTGCCACTGAATATTTCACTAAGTGGTTAAAAGCTATACCCCTCACTTATGTGACTAGAAAATAGATTTCTAAGTTCATCTTCAACCATCTCATTTGCCTTTATGGTATCCCCTCTAACATTATATCTGATAATGGAGGATCCTTTAATAACAAGGATGTCAACAAGCTATGTGTCTAATACAAAATCACACAACATTTGTCTATGGCATATTACCCTGAAGGTAATGGTCAGGATGAGGCATCCAACAAAACAATTGTTAACATTCTTAGAAATATTTGCAATGATGTCGGTCATGATTAACACCTTCAGATATTTTACATCCTTTGTCCATACCATACCAATTATCATACACCCATAGGAACCACTCCATATTCACTTGTTTATGGTACATAAACCATACTTCCTACTGAGGTTGAGTTACCTTCACTATGCATATATTTCAAGCATGTCCTAGATGATCATGACTATCAAGTAGCTTACCTGTAAGAGCTAGACCTACTTGATGAAAAAATCACAACTGCACTCAATAATTTTTAGGCATATCAAAATTGACTCAAAGGCCACTACAATTGGTGCATCAAGTATAAAACATTTGAACTTGGTGATCTTATCCTTAAATAAAACCAAAAGAATACCATGGCCGAGAAGAAGCATAAAGGTAAATTCAAACCAAACTAGATAAGGCCTTTCATCATTACTACAGATTATAGATCAGGAACATATGGCTAAGATGAAATTTGTGAGCTGATGAATAGTATTCACCTCAAGTAATACTATACTTGATCACTATGGTGTATTGTATATAAGAACTATTTTGGTTGTGCCACTTTATCACATTTCTTTTTTGTATGGATATCATTCTTATCATTCCTCTTATCCTATTACTTATCCATTTTACCATTTTGTTCTATCGACCAAGCATGTCTTGAATCCTATCTACCTACCCTGTTTGACCTTGGTTTCACCATTAGTTGCACATTTTTAGCACCAATAAATTTGATCAATTTCAGTAGTCATTTCATACATTCTAGACAGAGGAAGTATTTTTGAGTAGTATGATAGATGTTTGGTAGTTGCATCCTTCATTTCTTGTTTCATTCTCTCTCATTGTCTTGATCCTAATTATAACCACCTATGGGCAAATTAGTCTTAGTGACCTATGACATTGTATCCTAGTTATAACCGCCTATGGACAAACTAGGGGAAACATTGGTTTATTGTGCCTTGACCATACCAACTAGCCATTTTCTATGTCAAACTATGCCTTTATCCTAATTGTGCCTATTTTGTTTGAATTGACTGCAACACTAGTCAAATTCCTCCACTATAAGGTAGAACTATAGTGACTTGAGGTCCTACTATGAGACTATGTAGGCAACACTTGATACTTGTTGAGGTCAACTCAGTCACTCCTAATCCATGCTCTCACCATTTTGCAAGCAACCTAAGCCATACTCTCACCATTTTACAAGCAACCTAAATCACACTCTCACTATTTTGTGAGAAACCTAAGCCATGCTCTTACCATTTTTTGAGTAATCTAAGCCATGCTCTCACCATTTTGTGAGCAACCTAAGACACACTCTCATCATTTTGTGAGCAACCTAAGCCACGCTCTCACCATTTTGTGAGTAACCTAAGCAATGCTCTCATCATTTTGTGAGCAACTTAAGCCATGATCTCACTATTTTATGAGATTGAACCATTTTAGTATCTTGTCATCCTTAATTGTGTTAATATACTCCAAAAATATAAAAACATTTGTAAACCCATTAGAAAAAACCAAAAACATTGACCACTTTTTTGCCTTAAAGATTCTAGGAACCCTTACTAAGTCAGAAGCAAATCACTTATTCCTTACTTTGCCCATAATTTTTGGCCTTTTATCCCATGCACTTTTTATTTTGTAAAACCATTTCTATTCTTCTATTCCATCCATTATGTTGTTTTCATTAGTTTTCATTTTCTTTTCATTTCCTGGGAGAACTACATTTGGCCTAAAGTTTTTATTGGATATAACATCCATAGAACTATGTAGCCACTTAGTGCATATGGAGACAACCTCGGCCACCCCCTTATTTTTATTCTATTCCCCCATTATTTTAGTTTTTTAAGTTTTTGCCTATTTTCTAGGGGCAATGATTGTATGGCTTAAATTTAAATTATTTCTTTCTTTGTAGTTTTGTTTATGTGCTTGTTTATTTGCTTTAAGTACTGTTACCTTGATTCATTCTATGTGCATTCATTAGGTGATTCCTTACACTTGAATCTGTCCATATTCATATGTCTACATTGGCATCATGATTTATATCATTGGTATATTGTTCTATATTGAGTATTGGATTATGGGAGTTAGTCTTTATGCATATTTTAGCCAAGTCCTTATGATGTTATACCATGATACCTACTGACACGTGTGACAAAAAACCTTAGATTTAGGAAGTCTATTCAACATTGATGGCATCAACATCTCTTCAACACTGACATATCAATTCAATCCCAATCATATCCTAAATAGAGTAATTAACTATGAATTAATTTCAACATTTGTTAGTTCGGATGAGCATCTCCCTACTAGCAAGTTATTTCACTTCATCATTATCCTCTATGTTAAGTTACCATCATCAATCAGCCAATCAATCATGTTTTCCATAATCAGGGTCCAAAGATTATAAACACCTATGGTCAAATCATTGCACACCATCCCAACTGTATTTCTCAATGATTATAACCACCTTTGGGCAAATCATTATGTTATCACCACTTTACTTTTTCTACCCATACAGGGGCATGTTGTTATCTTTTTTTTCTACCCTAACTGGGGCAGCTCCATTTTCTCAATGATTATAATTGCCTTTGGGCAAATCATTATGTTTTCATGCCATGTTACCACTATCAGGGTACAATGCTTATAATCACCTTTGAGAAAACCATTATACACCATCCCACTTGCATTCTCAATGATTTTGATTAATTTTTCAAACTCATTATGTTTTCACCCTATCATTTTATTTTCTTTAGTCCCCTCATTTCACTTCTTTCTTTTTGAGGGACCATTTTTCAACCTTTCCTTATGCCAACCATTCCCTTAAGGGGGAATCATATAGTTAGTTCATCAATTACCGTTGAAGTTATAAGCATACAAGACCTTTTCATTCTTTGAGAAGATGATACTATGCTTATATATTTCAATGCCTTCCTAAATAGGGGTGAACTATAGACACCTAAAACTGGCCATCAATAACCTTCAACCAGGGTTTTGACCAATTTCCACCAAAATGCATTAAATGAGTTGAAATTTATATATTCAATTGCCAAATTTGGCCAAATTATCCCTAAATGAGGTAATTCTTTTTATGGGCCAACTAACTTTGATCAGATCATTTTGAGTCAAAATGTTAATTTTGCACCTGGGTGCTCTAGATTGTTCTTCCCTATCAAATTTATTACACAAGACACGTGCCTTTATTATTTTGTGTTGGAAACATCCTAAATGGGATAACATATCCAATACATCTAACATCAACTTCTAATTTCAATACATTTAAATTTTGGGCCAATAACAAGACATTTTGACCAATTTGAGTAATTTGTGCACAAAGAGCCAAGGTTTGCATCAAAGTGCTTAATCATGCTTAAGATATAATTAAACCAAATCATGAGCCTAATTAATAATTCCATGGAACTTGTTGAATAATTTATTTTTGGAAATGAATATTGAATATTTGCATCATCAAGTGACATCATTTCTTGGGAAGATATCCCTAGGCCATAAATGCATAAAATATCAAGGTTAACCCCTCCCATGCCTCATTAAGAACATCCATGCCTATTAAATTCCCCTCTATCAAAAATATTAATGAGACTATTTATGAATTTTAATTACAAAATTGAGTTAATCCTTATCCACACATCTCCATCTTGAGATGGACTGTTTAGGTTGATTCTAACCATTTTTGAAAATCTTTAAATAAGAGGCCTTGCCTATTGAATTATAAGCTCTTTTATGCCAAAATTATAATTATAAAATGCATTAAAAATAATTACATATTAATTTTATAATTCCCAAATATTGAGCCAATCCAAGCCAGGTCAAAGCCAAATAAGGTTCTAAGGAGAGACGGAGGTAGCCACACTTCATTGATGTAGACTTCATGAGCACAAACTGAGCAAGCCACTATAACAAGAATTTTGGAGCATCCAAAGAAGGTGAAGGAAGGTCTTTATTTCATGTTTTATTTGTGTTTTACATTTTTTTTGTTAACTAATCCCTCCTTTGAGATAGGCTTAGGGTGTTAGTTTAGTGTATTTTTGATTTGATTTGGTTTATTCACTAACACAATACTAATCTCCCCCTATTGAAATCCTATGTTCACATATTGTTTATGGAGTTAGACCTAAAATCAAGTTATCATGCCCTTAATTGGCCAAATTAGTTCAAGGAGTGAAAATATGGATCAATTATGCCAATCTAATGAACTTTTAACCACAAACCCTCTTTGCACACAATATATAAATTTAACATAATGCAATGACAATTATGATAACTAAAAGTATGGCTTCCCTACTTCAAGTGTTGAAGGTGGTTTGGAGTTTGGGGAAAGTCTATGGGAGGAGATATGGCCAAACATTAGTCCCAAAGAAGCTTAAAACCTTAGTGGGACAAGTTTATAATAGAGTGTAGTTTTTAGGCCTAGTCTTTGAAGCCAACAAGGGGTAGTAAGTGGATAATTTGGAAGAGTGGATGTCTAAGCTTGGGAGAATAGTTGTTTAATATTGAAATAATTATTATAAGTGTGAGACTAGGGTCAAGAGTGAGAAATAACGTAATAGGGGGAAAATTAATTTTTAAGAACATGAATTAGGCCTACTAGGCCTTGTAGTCCTACTTGGGCAAAAGTGGGAAATAGGTATAAGGAAGACTTGGGGCCTTCAATGAAGGTTGGCTGACATGTTCGAGGATGCAGTAGGAGGTTAGAAGCTATTGTATTTGAATCTGAATGTATATAAATAAGGTAGATGATAATAGGCCTAGATAAGCCTAGAAGGTGCATTGAGAGAGTGAAACAAGATTGATTGCAAAAGGAAAGTGGATATTTTAGAGTGAGTTGAACCTTGATAGGTGACTGTTCATTCAAGATATAGAAATTTTGGTTAGAATAGGCTTAATTAAGCCTAGTTTTGGGGTTTATATCAAATCAAGTGATAAATAGGAGAAGAGTAAAGTGTTGTAACTTTTTGAGGAGTTGAAAGGTGATAGATTTATTCTTACATCTTTAAGAAAGGACACAGGTTAATCAAACTAAGGGGAAAATAGTAAAAATAGGGCTAAAAGCCTAGACAGAGTATTGTGACTTTGAGGTGTATCAGGAATGAAACATAGTGTTTGGTCACTTGAGAAGGGTTTAGACAAGTGCATAATGATCACTTAATACCATCAATGTAATTAATTTGATTCTTAGCAGCTTAAACCAAGGAATGGTCCTAGAGACCTAATGGGCTATATAGTGTGAAGGATAGTGAACACCCTAAGAGAATTATTACAAGATGAAGCAGGTTTGTAAAATTTAAAGAGGTTTGGGTAGTAATTTTTGACTGTTTAAGACCATTCAGGCATTGTGATTGTACTCTTGAAACTTAAAGTGAGATTTGGTCCTTGGAACCCAAGGGGTTGTGCCTAGTCAAAACTAGTGAAGATACTACAAGCATCAAGTCATCAAGTAAATTGACACCATTTGGAATGATTTTTAGACTTTTTCTCAATTCTTTGAATCACAAACCAAGGCAAAAGAGGATGATGACTCATTTTTGAAATTTGACCAAGAAGACATGTGTCACTAGTTTTTACCAAATTGGGCCTACAGGCCAAAATATGCTAGATCTAATCACAAAATTTGGTGGAGAGGATCATTATGAGATAATATAATAATTAAATATATTTTTGTGGATTTTTTACAATTTAAACTATTCAATATTTTAGTATTCAACCCTATGTCAAATCATGGTTAACATTGGAGCTTGCCTTGGAGAAATTAGTCAGTTTGGGGCATCTACAGGTTGAGTCAAAGCATGAAATTTGGTAAGCATGGTATACATGACATAAAAAAAATCCCATTCCATCATAAATCTCCTATAAATAGTGAAATTTTCCACTATTTTGACAAAGTCCTCTTGTAGTAAAAAAGGCAACCATTAGAGATTTCTAAAAGTTTTATCAGTTCTGGATGCCAAGAAGTAGTTTAAGCCTTGGAGAGATCTTAAAACCATATAAAATTATGTTTTAAACATATATTGTCCTATATAAGTGATAAAATTTAGGTTTTTCATGAATTTTTTTTAATAAAGACAAGTTTTGGCTTGAAGGAAGCATGTAAGCAGCTCAAGGTAAATTGTGGTAAAAAGGATCTACAAGAAAAAGTAAATATCAAAATGAGTTTAAACTTGGAAATATTTGTATTAATGACATAGTATATACATATATAATATTTTTAATGTCATATGACAATTTTAAGTTCTCGTTGGTTTGTCACAGTCCCCTCCATGTCTCATAATGGTCACTATTCATGCAGGTATAATTCTTGTAGTTTTAAGGTGTGTTTGAGGGATCCAGGATTAGAGAAGTATTTTATAAGTATGTTAAGATTATTTTAAAATTATTAAACACATTTTAAGGGTATTCACACTCCAAAATTCAAGCAATCCCCACATGCAGGCTCAAATCCCCATAAGTAATCTCAAAAGCATAAAGGCAAAGTTAGCTTTTTGATCATTGGAAAGGTGTTATGAGATGTTTTAGATGTCATGAGTATTTTTTAAACAAAATAATATTAGTGGGAGGTTAAAATTTTTCCTTTGGAGAGTATGTACAGGGCATGGAAATCATAAATTAGCAAGCTTTGGGCATTTCCAAGAGATTTAACCATGAGAATTTAATGAAACTTTGTATCCTTGCTTCCATATACATATACAAGGTGAATCAAAAGGTTTTAACATGATATTGTATGTATGTGTAAATATTATATGAATGAGGGTTTGGAATAGGGCTAATTAGGCCTAAATGAGGGTAGGCTAATGAATGAAGTGATAGCTAGAGGTGGAGTTGGGATATGAAATTTGACATAGACATGGATAGATGTCAATGCCATCAAGGAGGTACCTATAAGAGTAAAAGGAATAATTACTATGTGTAAGAAGCTAAATTAAGTCCAAAGAGTCAAAAGAGGATTTAGCTTGTGAAAGAAGATTCAAATCAAACCATAGCAAGTGAATGCCATTAGTTGGGTTTAGAACCAACTAATGATGTTTTTGTAAAATTCTCCTTCATACCTCTACATCATCATACAAATATAATTCAATTAAAATCATTGATATTCTTAATTTATTATAAGGGTCTGATTTGCAACATTATTATAACAAGTTATTCTCGTTCTTATAACATTTATAATCCTTAAGAATACTTCAAAACCAATCATTTATAATAATCTAAACATAAGTGACTCAAAAAATATTTACTTCATTGGTTTCCTTAAATATTCATGTATAAAATAAGAATTCCATATATAGACATACAATGTCAATAATACATACATTGCTATATAGGCATACCAAAAATTACATCATGTCTAACAAAATAGTATCTAATGTCAGGTGAATACATCATATACACATATATAATAACAAAAATGTGTACATTTACATATAGGCATACAAAAAAGTACATCATATACAACATCATAAACATCAAACAGTCTCCCTCTCTTTTCCCTCTTCGAAGAAGACTCTCCTTGGGATGCCCTACTTGTAGATGGAGATATCTTGAATGCCTTGGATTGCTCCAAAGTTTGACTGTTAGTACTACACTCATAGCTCAATTGTAGTCAAACCTATTCAAATACAAAAAATATTATAAAATTAACCAGTATAAATGAAACCAAGTTAAGAAACTCATGTTTTAAACTATAATAAAAAATCATTTAAACATGCACTTACCACAATCTCATGGTCCTCCTCAATTTTTTGTTGATGCTCGACTGGGTCAGTGCCAAGTTCAACTTCATGAACATGCATGTCAAATGATGAAGAAACAATAGGATTTGTCATAGTAGTCATCTAAATTGGACTATCAAATGTCATATGATATCCCTACATACACAATACATTCATGCATATAAGTTATATTTGCCAAAGTATATAGTAAAATTATTAAAACAAAAGTACTAAATTATAATTTAAAATTACAAGTGAATATACATACATCGATGAGTGCCTATGCAGATGATATTGTAGTAGTAATTCCCAAGTCTATCTCGACTCGGAATGATGGAAGATTGTCCACCCTAGTCATCAGTTAAACAAACAACCTAAAAATTAATAACTTGGGCAACTCATTGATTAAACAAGTTGATAACAAACTTAGTTTTGCATAAGATATGAAAAAATATAATGGGGTCATGGGAAGCATAAATATGACAAGTGGATATGTGCAACATGTGACTTGTAACACCACACTAAAGGCAAGAAACATCAGTTTCATGAGGGAGAATGACAAGACAATGATGAAATAATTTTGAGTGAATTTTTTGAAATTGAGTCATTAAATGCAATTTAGGTGTTGAAACATCCTTGATATGTACCTATATACACTGGTTTGGATGCTTATATAGCTTTGCTGAGGTATATTTCATATTTTGCCCTAATTACTTAGTCATTAGGCATAATTGTCTTAAGGCAATGACATGGTATAGTTGAGGATAATCCTATGAGTATTGTTGTGATAAAAAATCCCTTACAAATAGTCATTTTGATAAGACAAGTAACCTATATAGGTGTTTGTTGAGAAGTTTGTAAATTGAGTTTTAATCAAGTTAAGACACCTAGAGTGATATGTTGCTTTTATGGGGGACATATATACTTTAGCCTTTTAAGATTGTCTAAAACCTTATAAAATAGGTCTCATCAAATTCTAAAGAAACATATAGAAAATAGAACTGAATATTGTAGAGGTAAGAGTGAGTGGACAGTCTTCTTTACAAGTGCATGATTTTGGTTTCCCTATAGGTGACATCAGGTTGACTATCCATCCTTATATTACCCTCAAGTTTTACAAGGGAAGGTATATATGTATACAATGTAAGTAGGTTGAGGTCAATAAATGGTGCTATAGTCTTGTCGACACTCAATATTCATTTTAGGGGGACTTTCTTGATGAAAGGTGTTATAGTCTTATAGAGTTAGCATGTCACTCAAGTTAAAAAAGTGTATGGATATAGATAAGACCTCTCCCCCAGCTATATATAGTAGGTCTTTGGGCCCCCTAAGTAGGTGGTGGTAACAAACTACTCAACCCCATCTATCTATATGGGGTTGAGGTCCCCTATTTGTATATGGTCATAAGGCCTATGCCATATACATATAAGCTATAGTTTATAGTTGATGCTCTCCCAACAAACCAATAGGATCTAATGGACACTCTCCCAATAAACTAATGGAATTGACTAGGTACAATGGGATCAAGAGGCTATGCCATCTAAATTTATAACTCCATAGATAGAGATGAAATTATTATGCTCAGATGGAATCAAGATGGGAATTAAATTTCTAGCTATGACCATTTAGGATATTGATCATAGAGATTGAACTGTTATATGTGATTAAGATAACAAGGAGTCAAATGCCTAGATATGAAGCTAGTATTTAAAAAAAAGAGTGGACTTGTGCATATAGATGAAGACATGATATGCTTGATTGAGAAATTGATAAAAATATATTGTACCAAATAAATTTTATCAAATGAATTACACACACACACACACACACACACACATAAATACATACATCCAATCCTACTGATTGGGATTGACCCACTATGGGAACTACATATAATGGGATATCAAAAATGTTCAACTCACTATTTTGGTTATTGAAAACATAGTTGAGATGGAAAATGAGTTTGTAACAAGTTACGCCAATCCATGTTAATACATCAAATAATAAAAAGTCCAACAAAATTATATTAGGTATTTTGTATTTTCTTACACTAAATATTATAATAATGCAATTAAGGTGTATGAATTTACATCTAGAGTATATAAGATTCACTTTAAATTTTACCTCTGTAAATGTATATGGTTTTGTATTGACATGGATAGATGTAGTAGCCTAGGTTGGCCCACTACCTAGTTGTGATGTTGAAGGCAATGCCTCCTCCTAGAACACAAAAAAATACATATATAATATTCAAATTAAACATGTAAATTATTTTTTACCTTTTTAATTTGTAAATATAACTTAAAAATTTAACATTAAATGTATATAAAAGATACATGCATGTGTGTAAATACTCCCAACATATCCAAACCAAATGTGTGTGCCAACAACTCATTAGTCAAGACCATATCCTCCAAGCCCCTTGAAGCACCACCATCATCATCTAAAGGTCTAGTGCATATAGCATCATAATGTCTACATGGGTAGATTTAGGTACAACCACTAGCTAGAGTATCTTGAGCATCTATATCTTAAAGTGTACTCATATGATGAATGAATGTATCAAAAAGCACATTAAGTGCATGCAAAGTATCTATCTCCACAACCTATGTCACTACAGAGGGAATCTTTGGATGAAGTGGCTTTTGGGTAGGGATCCTTGTAGGCCAATTAGGTGTATGGTGTGCACTTAGTCGATCATGTGTGGAGCCTTTCCCTCTACCCTGAAACTCACCATAGTTGAAGTAGTTTATAATTTGATAGAGGATAAACTTGCAATAGAGTTTCCTAAAAAAGTACAAAGGGACCTCATGGTTATTACAAGTGGGATAGTAAAACACCATCCACCATCACTTCTAAAAATTATCTTTAATCAAATCATGTTAGCATCAGTGTATTGGGAAACATTTGGTCATTATGGGAAATGGGGAATTGGTGGTTGGGTCGATAAATAAGACACAAATTTGTTATTTTGTAATATTTTTGTTCTTCACCTCAGATGCTAACAAATTTTCAACATAGTAATCCATACAACTATCCCTATATGACCATCTATTAATTTAACATGTTATCGAGTCAACTTAACCTAATACTAACTCTAGGTTATTGGACAAATAGGTACGGTAGGTGTTCATAGAAGTGGGATCCCTCATTCTCCTAATTATCTACTTAATTTAAATTTTAGTCTCCACTAAGTGAGCAACTATATCCTCCTGACTACCTAGGGGATCTAGGGGAACTATAGGAGGGTTAGGTAGAGGGTTAAGAGGGTTGGACGGAAGGTTAGGTAGAGGATTAGGTAGAGGGTTAGGTTGAACATGTTAACCTATTGGAGAAAAATAAAAAAACAAACTAGATGCAATTCACATTCACAAAAAATTCAAAAAAAAACCAAAAAAATTGATTTAATCTACAAAAAACCTACTTCTTCTTCATGGCAGCATCATCGATCTCATGAATAGAGGGAAAAATGAAGATTTACAGGCCAAAACATGAGCTTGAGGGTAAAACACAATCTTGTAGGCCAAAGCATGAGTGGGAAACACCAAAACATGATTTTGAAGTAGGAAAGAATGATAGAGGTCAAGGGTTTTTTTCATTTTATAGTTTAAAGAATGCATACATTTTATGTTAAGTTATAAGAATGCGTATACATTCCTATAATGCATACACATTTATATGAGTTAACATAACATATAGACATTATTTTTATAACACGTATGCATTATGGCTCAGGAATCTTGAGCCATAATGTGTACGTATTATAATAATAACATGTATGTGATATGATATGATGTGTATGCATAGTGGGTTATGTCCATAGAATTATCCCCCAACTTCATGCACATACTAGATAACTACTTTTCCATCCAGATTCATGGCACCCAAGATTACATTGTATGATATTAAGGGTAACCTAGAGCACCATCTTTGAACTTTTTAGGCAACATGTTTAGACTACGTGTCTAATGATTGGTTCCTCACTAAGTTATTTTGACACAATTTAAAGGATTATTCCTTACAATAGTTTTATTATCTTCTGAATTGATCTATCACTACATTCAAACCTTTGGAAGACATGTTTTTAGCACACTTATCAATAAACATTAATGATAAGATCTCATATGCTCAAGTTACACAATTAAAACAAAAATCAAATGAGCTTATTATAGAATATGTCTTATAATATAAGACTATATTGGATAAATTAAATCACCCCATGCTAGATAAATAGATTTAGGACATATTCAAATAGAGTCTTCTACTAGCATTACACGAAGTTATCATGTTTAAGAAGTTTCCTACATTCATAAATTTGTACCACATAGTAAAAGAAAGAAAAGTCAATATTATCTCAATGGGCACACTAAAATATACAACTGGATCAAAATCAACTGCTAATATTTATAGTAAGCCTCCATACAAGGTAAGGGCCACTAAAAAAAAGAATGATCAAAAGGCCATAGTTAACACATCTTCAATTATATCTCCTTACTTGGTTCTATTAGTTCCTGCATGTAGAGTTTTCACCAACCTTCTAGAATCACCAAAATGTGTTTTACGGTAACTCATGGAACGCAATGTCATATCTTTCCCTCTCATCAAATGGGTAGATACGACATAGCCTCATATAAGGAAATATGATTCCAATGCATTTTTTGAGTATCACAAGGCTCTAGGCCATACAACAAATATATGCATTATTTTGAAACATAAGATACAATATTTGATGGATGATAACATTATTGATGTGGGCACACCCACATAGGCACCCAAAGTATAAAAGTTAGAATTTAAAGCATTGAAAATATTCTCATATCCATTTCTAAAGCTCACCAAAAATGAGGTAGGGAGCACTCTAGGTGTTCACGACACATATCAGGCACATCCACCACCAGCTTCATATCACACTACTATAGAGGATGCATACCTGCTACACAATATCACTACTATGTACTAAACTATAGTTGTAGCAAGACCACTCATCAATTTATTATATTATGAGATTATTGATGATGATATATATTTTTATGCACTCTTTATATGATCCTACATAGATAATCATCCTATCTAGGGTGTTATGGTTGATAATGGGTCAAGTATTAGCATGAGCACTATCACACTTCTACAACATTTGGGGTATTCATTGCAGGACATATCCCCTATAGACATAGTTATCATTGGTTTTGGTGGTCATGTTTATAGCTCTATTGGGGATATTTTATTTCCACTACAAGGTGGACCAACACATTGTCACTAAATTATTAGAAGTACCTAGTGAAGGTGTATTTGACATGTTATTGGGCAAGCCATGAATATAGCAGCTACAAGCCATCCCATCCAAAATACATAGATGCCTAAAATATATACATGTAAATAAGGTGGTCATAGTTGAGGATCTTCCATATGAGTATCCTTTACCTATCCCATAGGCAATTGCATCACAATTACTAGTTTTATCATAGTTACCAATTATCTAAGCATAGTTACTAGTTACAACATAACTACCAATTATAACACAATTATCAGTTATAGATCTAAGCACAATTCCTATCAGTACACCATAGATTTTAATAGATCCTAAAATTAGGTGAGATCTACTCATATAGTATTAGCATGTACACACATTTTCCCACAGATACAATATTGAGAGGATGATGCATCAGAGATATGTTATATATTTAAGAGGGCCTACCTCTAATCATTTTATTTATAGATTAGTTTATTGATCTCTCAAGGAGGGAACCTATTACACCTGTAGTTTATTCTACTAGATGGGTCCCTAAGACCCCTATAGTTCACAAGAAACCACAGTTAGTGTCACAGATTCTTAGCATCACTGCACATGTAGGGCCAAATATAGATCACTTAGTACAACAAATTTTGGGACCATAATTACCCTTTCACATAGCATGCATGATCATCGTTCCTTTATTTTAAATAGGCCATATCGATAGTGAGTCTCACATGAGACTCATTAGTTAGTAATGTTCCTCCCTTCTTTTACATACATTCCTTATATCTTACTCCTTATATATAGTTCATTTATATGTTCCTTGTACATAACTTATATCTATAAAATACAAAAATAATATAATACTTTAAAAATATAAAAATCATTCAAATAATTACTTGGAAAACACAAAATTATAGATTGTATGCATTTTTATGTTTATACTTCTTATATTTTCTAGACACTACATATGCTAGCTATCATAATATATTCAATTTTATCATACATATGTGCTTCACTTGTTCTTGTTGAGTGTTTGTAGATTGCCATAAGACTCTGGTCCACTATATCAATCTAGATATGAAATCACCTACCCATTGGGGGCATCCACATAGATACATGGGTTATTCATTTGATGCATTCACCCATTTGGGGGCACCCTATACACAATTTTTGATTACCAAGTTCTATATTTCTATACTCTACATCCTAGCTTTAGCATTGTTATATCTTGATATTGATCATGCTACACTTACTCAGATTTTTTATTGGTTGTTACTACTTTAGACTCAACATAAGTACATCCTCACTGTTACACAAATTTGTATTACATATTAATACATACTTTCATTTCTATCTTACCTAGCTTAGACTTGATTATATCACTATGTTTATTTTATTCAAGGGCATTTAAATATGCCATTGCTCTTTAGCTCTATGGCACTTATGTGCCTTTGTGTGCCTTCTTGATTATGTATGCAAACATTTGAAAATTCCTTCTATGTGGCTCTAATCCAAATTGCTTGTTGCTTATGTATGTGGATGTTTAAACATGTTCTTGTATGTCTTATTTTCTCAAATTTAGTGACATGTGTGCATATCCTTTGTATTGTGTCCCCTTAGCCTATTTTGTAAGCCTCATATGTTTTGTATGTATGCTTATTTATATGTGTCATGGCCATGACACTTGTCTTTTCTTATTACAAAATCTAGTTTTTGATGCCATGAGGGACCTCATGCATCTAACCTTCCTACTTGGGTGTCACGATGGACATCATGCCCCACCCCCTAGGTAGTTACCCAGTTTCTACTTAAATTTGTTGTTACATATATTTTTATATCTATTTTGACACCAGTGTGAATGTTAGACATGACATACATTATACATTACATACTTATGCTCATATTATATTACATTTTAATATTATCTATGCACATTTTATTGGATTATTATGCAGTTATCATATATGATCTAGCGAACACACATTTTGTAGAGATTTTTATCTTGAGGATAGTTATTATACAGGTTCAATAACTCCCTTCAAAATATGGGGCATTCACAGGGTTCACATAGATCAAGGTCTTATAGTGAATTCATAGTACATTTTTCAACACATAGGATCATATTATAGAACATTAGACTCAGGTAAACATAATGGGGATATAGTGACACATAAAGTGGTATAGTTACATATAAATCATACTAAAAGGACACTAGCACCCAAATTGGGACACTAGTGCCATATTTCCAATAATGGTGCTATTGTCCAAAACATGGTGTTATTATCTAGTAGCCTCAATTTTTTAAAAACCTAGATTGGAAATATAAGTACATCAGGTACATTACAAATTTCCATAGATTCAGTTATATTTTATCAAATTTGATTAGATTCATATCAGTTTATCTCAGATTCACTAGTTTTCTCATATTGGTGGTATCATGAACCACATGACCATTCCCATTTTTAGTTTAGATACCCAGATGCAGATTATCATAACTCAATCTAGAATCCATATGCTTAGATATTAGATTTGGGGGCATGTTTGTGACACATTGTTTCTATATTCTCACTTACACATTGATTGATTATATTAAATGATAAATGCCATGTCATTCTCTATGTTTTATACATCCAACATCATATTCTACATTGCAAACCAGTTTCATGCCTTACTCCATCTACATTGGTTGGCATTCTTGAGTATCCTAGATCCACCTAATGTACCTGAGTGGGCATAGATATGACATACCCAGTTATAAATTTATAGTTACTTCATGTAGTTTCAATTTTAGATGCATCTAATATGCATGGGTGGGAAATGATAGAGTCATATCCTACTCGAGTTATTGAGCCACCTACATGAGATGGTTGGTGCTGGATCTTGATTTTGGATATGTTTTTTTATTATGATATGAGAGAAGCATGGTGTTGAATAATCATGGTACATGAGAAGTATGACATATAAGGAGAATGATGTGGAAGTTATAAGGTGAAAAATACCATGGTGCAAGAGATCATGGCATGAGAATACCTAGTCAGAGAGGATGAGTAATAAATAGATAACCTGAGAGAGAAGGGCTTATAACATCATTGAAAGGCTTGGGGAGCATGTTGGAAGTAGGACACAATTAAGGAGTGATTCTCGTGGATGTAATAGACTTTAATCACACATGAGTTTAGCATTGACCCTCATGTGGATAGACACTTGGCAAAAATGATCCATCATTAAATAAGAATATAAAGGCACAAAGGCTTAGGTCCTTAAGGAAATAATGTAGTTAGTTGCCATGAATGTTTGTCCACTAGAGATCATTGGATAATCAATAAGAGTGGCATTACTATTGTAAATACTTGGTCAAGGAAAACCATGTATAAATACCCATATTTAGAGATTTATAATTATGTTGATCATTGTTGTATAATGATTGATTTATGTTAATTTGTATTGCTATAATCATGGATATCATTATGATATTATTGTTGTATTCTAGTTTATAACTAATTTATATCACTGAGTTGCACCTTGCCTTTGTTATGTAACTTTTGAATCTATTATGAATATGATAAATAGAATCTATGTTATCTAAAAGTTATCTTATGGATCATGGAAATAATGGTGTTGGTAATTTTAATTATGTTTGTTCATTTAACTGAACTCAAGCCCAAAACTATGTATTTTTTTTGGTTAGTCATTGAATATAGTGAACATTTGAGAAACGACATATGTTAAGTACACCTTTGCATGACAAAACCCATGGGAACCATCCCTTCACTACATGTTTTGGGTGAGCATGTAATAACCCCAAGTCTTTAATGAAATGATAACATGCCATCTTGTTGGGTCTTAGTCACTTTAGTGTGCACCTAGATAGGAAATTGTCCCAAAATTTTGGTTTTATTGTAAATGATGGTAGAAAATGCTCAAATGATTAGCACTCAAAAACATTGAATGATGGCTTACTTGTGTCAAAGATAACTTTGCATTTCGATTTATTGAACTAGGATTTTTTGTATGTGAATGGGTTAAACAAAATCTCTATAGTTCCTTGTATGAAACTTATTTTTGGAAGTCCCTATTCATTTTCATACTTGGATCACATCCTATGCTCAAGACCGATAAAAAACTCATAGATGGAAGATAAATTGGAAAATAGAGCTTCAAACAACCTCATCACAATTAGGAGCACCATGGACATAATTTTTTGATGTCTAGTGGAGAGGGGTGTAAAATAGTTTCATCTTGGAGTACATCATTTCAAATTATTCCTATCTAGAAGAAGCCAGGTTCCAGTTTCTATGAGAACCACATGGTCGATATTTTAGGCATTTCTCACGAGAGGTGAAGAAGTTGTTTATCAACTCTAGACTTTAATTTTTTTCCATGGAAGGATAAAATCTCCCTTGAATGAGCATCATTATTGTCTGGGGAATGTAGGGGTATTTATGAAGGATTGTTTGATCGATATGGTAGCCAGTCAACAGGAATTATGGGAGTGCAAATATGACAAATATCAACAAAGTATTATAGGTGGAAAGAGCATACGAAGGGGATGGGAGGACTCAAAATTTTATATAAATATCTATAGGGAATAAAAATATCATAAGGTGATGTAAAGAATATACCAAATGAACTCAATCTACACCTTATTCAACTCATTATTCCTTGACAATGACTTCTAAACTCAGTCTACATATAATGATTCTAGGATCACTTAGTTTCTCTTATGCTCTTTCCATTATTTTGAGCTTTTTTAATATGGTCTACTTGATCTTCTATTACCTTCTATTATCTCTTTCAACACTACACCAACATCCTCTAACTCTCAATTCATTCCTTTACAAACTTTGCATACACTTTAGACACTCTTTGTAGCCTTGTTTATGGGCTTTTTATCATGGTACAGAATTGTACCTTCATCAAATCTGAAATCTAACTCTTGATGAAGATACCATTTTCCACAAATTTCTTATTCCCAAAGTTTCATGGTTAGACTCGGTCTTTAAACCACTTTTAATTCCCTCTTAATCCCTTTGTTTAGGCCTATTAGGCCTGTTTAGGTCTTGATTCAAAACAATCTTCTAAAAACATATGGAAACATATGGAACAACACTGCAAACTTCAAAATATATAATAACACTTTATTACCCAAATTTAAACTATATTATATGAAATTTGGATAGTTAGAAACATAGATATGGGCTAAACCCTAATTTAGGGTTTTCAAGCACACTATCTCAGCTGAGAGCAACAATAATTCATTGGGGATGTTTGGAAAGATTTAAAATAATAAATTTAGGTTTAAAATGTTTTAATAAACCTATTTAATCTCTTTTAACCCTTAATTTCCACTAATCAACCCATTGCCATGCATTTACTCCTTCAATATGTTTGACTATGCACCAAATTCAACACTCTACAGTCATGTGTTCTATATTAGAAGCTTATGCCACATTTTTAATCAAAAAAATGTACTAAAATTATTAAATAAGGTCTCATATACATAACAAAATAATATTAATAATTTTCCAACCAATTCTTAATCTTGAACTTTCAAGAATCCATCACACTTTCCACTATTATAACCTGCAACTATAGGAAAACATGGTTAGCAATACATCTATCTGAATATCATATAGGTTTCAAACTTCATATTATTTCATGGAGTTTTAAAATATAATTTATAAAAATTCATCCACATTTAAACACATCTATCTCTACCTTCCACATGCATTCTTAGAAACACATAGTTATGAACAAGCAAATGTATCTTGATACAGGGTTTGTGACTACCTTCTTTAAACAAGGTTATACTTTTACTTATTCTTGGAGAAATTACTCACACTATAAACTTAAAACATTATTTCAAACATGTAATTTAAAAATTACCATAATCACTCAATCAATAAATAAGAATAGTTTGCAAACAACAATCACTGTCAGTCTAATAGGGGCTTCGATTAGAGTTTTACAACAGGGTTTATATTCCTTCAAGATCTCTTTATCTCAAAATCAAAAAAATAAATATCCACTCACACTTAGAGTCAAATAATCATCTCAATCTTCCATTAACATAACATATTCTTACATCCATAAAAGCAATGAATTTTAACACAGAGGTTTGAATATTCATTCACACAGTAGAGTTTTCACAAAAACCTCACCATATCTTCATATCAGTCTTATCAATAATACATTATCCATTCATATCTAATTGTTATTACTTTGAGAACCTTCTAAATTTGAATGGAATCACTAAATACTATCTAAAACTGATTCAAAATTCTCCCTACAAAATCACATAACTACTTCTTGCCAACTTTCCCACATAGAGTCTTGTGGGTTACAATGCAATGTTCTTGCTTTTCATATAATATGACATATTTTGCCTTATGACATTGGTCTAATGAAATTTTATAAACCTATTACATTTCCCAATACTCTTATACAAGTTAACACGTCTACCACCTTTAAAAATTTGTGCAAAAGTCCTTTTACATGACTTGACAACATTCAAAAATTCAAATAATGATTTTGGAGAGAAACACTAGATTTTGAACTTTATGCTCCTTAAGACCATCTAGACATCACCTATGGATTGCTTAATACCTATAACACCTATAATACCAATCTAAGACAAAAATGAATCCATTTTTATGTTCTTAAAGGATGCCCTGCATCATACTACCAAGCTAAGAAAGCTTTGCCACAAGTTCTTGAGTGATCCAGTTGGTATATGTTGCTACCTGAATGCTTTGAACCTCCTCTTTGAAGTTGTATGCTTCCACTTTCCTCTCATATAGGGTTACATTATCTTGGGCCCCACATTTAGGCCTTCTCTACTTCATCTTCATACCTGCACATGAAACAACAATGTTAAACAAATCATAGTTACTGCCATCTTCTTTTTGCATTGCACATGCATGACATTCTCCCTCTTCTTCAATTTGATGCACCTTCTCCTTCTCTCCATCTTCAACTAATGCTAAAAATATGAAATATTCTTCCTTTACGAATTATCCTTGTACTACCCATTCCACTTCATGCACAACTTGTGTTTTATCCTTGTATAACTCATTATTATGTGCATTCTTAGTTTGTTATTGTATATCAACTTGTTCTTCATGACTGCCCACTATCTCTTTTACTTGCAAAGGCTGCATATTCATCTTCACTATCCCTTCTTCTTTATTTATTTCGTGGGACTGATGTATATTTTCCATCTCTTGGACATCCTTCTTTTGCTTAACATTCTATTTCAAACATTGGTGTTCATCCACCACCTCTTCTTTGGTTGCCTTTACCTACATTTCCATCACAAACCATTATGTTAGAAACAATATTTGAAGCCTTCATAGATTTCTCACATGCTTCCTTCTCACACATTTCAATCTCTAACTTCCTCACTTGTTTGGGGTTCATCCCGAACCACTGTTCATCCATCTTGGCTGCAATATCTTCCAATATTTTACTATCCTCTCTCTCACATGCTTGGTTGCCATGCTTTCCTTGAATTTCTTCTCTCTTAAATAGTCTCATTGGTGATATTATTTATTTATTCTCTTGAAAACTTTTTTCTATCACCTTCAAACCTTGTGTTATCTCTCTCTTGTCCATCTTTGTGTTCTCGCATTCCTACATATCAACTAATTTAACACAAATCACCTCTTTCTCTTTCTTGGGTGCTTTGATCAAACCCAAACTCTCAATTCCTTGACTCCAATACTATCTTGTCATCATCATCATCATCATCATCATCATCATCATCATCATCATCATCATCATCATTCTCTCATCCTTTCTATCTTCTTCACCTTTCAATGGGATAAGTGTATATGTCTTTCCATCCTACCTAATGGTCTAGGTGTTGGCTTGACCATCATGTATGGAATGCTTATCAAACTTCCATGGCCTCTCTAGCAACAAATGACACACATCTATAGGCAAAATATCACATAACACTTGATCTATATATATTGTACTATCTTAAAATCAACCCAAATATATTCACTTACCAATATTTGGTGTCCTTTCTGAACCCATAAAACTCTATATGGTTCTGTATGTGGCATCCTCTTTAATCTCAACTTCTACACCATCTCTAAAGAAACTATATTGTTAGCACTACCAACATCAATTACCAAATTACATACCTTACCATGGGCCTTACATCTACTTTTGAACAAGATTTTCCTTTGGTTTATTTCCTTGCCTTGCTTCTATTGAAATATTAATCTCCTCATGAGTAATGACTCATTCCTATCATGATTTCTCTCCTCATTCACCTCTCTTTAATACTACATATTATTGTTCATATTCCTTGGACACTTTGTTGCCTTGTGTCCTTCTCTTTGGCAATTCCAACATTTCCCTTAAAATATCTATCTTGGTCCTTGTCTTATTAGACTTTAATTCCTTCTCATTCTGCCATCTACCAATGGTCTGATCTCTCTTGCATGGTGTTATCCCATGCCCTCTTGACCTATTGCATGTTCTTGTGGTCTCTCCTATACCACCTTTTTATTCTCTCTCTCATTCATTCTTGTAAAGGTACTACTTCACCTTGATGCCTATCTTCTCTTTCTTCTCTTTTTTTTCTCCTTTTGAGAGTATCCTCAATATCATCCATTCTCAAAACTAATGGAGCAATCATTTAGGATATTATCTTGACCAAATCATCCTCGTATCTGCTTGTTCTCTCCATGGAGCATTAAACTTGGTTACCTATCTTGCATTTCATCTTGTTAATATCATTCACAATCCACAAAATCTTATTCTATATATTATATTAAAATGATATAGAACATATACCAAATGAACTCACTCTACACAATATTCAACTCACTATTCCTTGACAATGACTTCTAAACTCCGTCTACATGCAATGATTCTAGGATCACTTATTTTCTCTTACACTCTTTTAATGATTTTGACTTTTTCAATATGGTATATTTTATCTTTTATTCCCTTATTTTATCTCTATCAACACTCCACCAATATCCTCTAACTCTCAATTCATTCCTTTACAAACTTTGCATACACTTTAGATAGTCCTTGTAGCCCTATTTATGGGATTTTTATCTTGGTACAAAATTGTACCTTCATCAAATATAAAATACAACTATTTATTAAGATACCCTTTTCTGCCAAATGCTTATTCCCAAAGTTTCATGGTCAAACTCAGTGTTTAAACCACTTTTAATTCCCTCTTAATCCCTTTGTTTAGGCCTATTAGGCCTGTTTAGGTCTTGATTCAAAATAATCTTCTAAAAATGTACAAAAATGTATGAAAAAACATTAGAAACTTCAAAATATCTAATAATTCTTCATTACCCAACTTTACACCAAATTATATAAAATTGGATGGTTAGAAACATAGATATGGGCTAAACCCTAGTTTAGGGTTTTTAAGCACACTATCTCAGTCGAGAGCAACATTAAATCATTGTGAACATTTGGAAAGGTTTAAAAAAACCAATTTAGGTTTAAATGGTTTTAATAGACCTGTTTCAACTCTTCCAACCCTTATTTTCTACTAATCAACCCATTGCCATGCATTTACTCCTTCAAGATGTTTGACTGTGCACCAAATTCAACACTCTACAGGCATGTGTTCTATCTTAGAAGCTTATGCCACACTTTTAATCTATAAAAATGTATTAATAGTATTAAATAATTTATCACATAAACACCAAAATAATCTTAATAATTTTCCAACCAATTCTTGATCTTGACCTTTCAATAATCTATCACACTATCCACTATTATAACATGCAACTATATGAAAATAGGGTTAGCAATACATCTATCTGAATATCATATAGGTTTCACACTTCATATTTTTTCATGGATTTTTAAAGTATAATTTTTAAAACTTTATCCATGTTTAAACACATCTATCTCTACCTTCCACATGCATTCTTAGAAACACATAGTTATGAACAAGCAAATATATCTTGAAACAGGGTCTGTGACTACATTCTTTAAGCAGGGTTATCCTTTTACTTATTATTATAGAGATTAATCACATTTTAAACCTCCAATATTATTTAAAAAATGTAATGGAATAATTACCATAATCATTCAATCAATAAAACAAAAATAGTTTGCAAACAACAATCACTATTAGTCCAACAGGGGCTTGGATTAGAGTTCTGCAACATGGTTTGTATTCCTTCAAGATCTCTTTCTTTTAAGCTCACAAACATAAATATAAACTCACACTTAGAGTCAAATATTCATCTCAATATTCCATTAACATAACATATGATTACATCCATAAAATTAATGACCTTCAACATAGAGGTTATCATATTCATTCATACATCAAAATTTTCACAAAAATCTCATAATATCTTCATATCAATATTATAAATAATACATTATCCATTCATATCCAATTTTTATTCCTATAACAACCTTATAAATTTGAATGGAATCACTAACTACTATCTAAAAATAACTTAAAATTCTCCTTACAAAAGTGCATCACTACTTCTTGCCAACTTTCGCACGTAGAGTCTTGTGGGTTACAATGCAATGTTCTTGCTTTTCATACAATATGACATATTTTGCCTTATGACATGGTTATAATGAAAATTTATAAACCTCTTACATTTCCCAAGACCCTTATACAAGTTAACACATATTTAACCTTTACAAATTTTCACAAAATTCCTTTTACATGACTTGACAACATTAAAAAATTCAAATAATGATTTTGGAGGGAAACACTAGAATTTGAATTTTATGCTCCTTAAGACCATTTAGACATCACCTATGGACTACTTAAGACCTATAACACCTATAATACCAATATAATAAAAAAAATGAAACCATTTTGGGGTCCTCAAAGGATTCCTTTGCATCATAAGGACTCTCTAGCTTTCAAACCACAACCAATACCAGCTCTAGTATATGTGGGAGAAACAAGCTAGGTAGTGGAGACTAAAGAAAATGAGTTGAACCAACCTAGTTTGAAAACCATAGTGTGAGTTCATGATTTTTATCTAGACAAGGTAATTATACACAACTCATATATAGATTTCATAAAGTCAGAGACTGACCATGTAAGAGAACCTTTAATTGAGCAAGTATTAGGCACTAGTGTATCAACTCTTTCTTTTCCTTTACAATATAAATTTGTAGCCCAACATGGTATGCCTGGTGGACCCAAAATAAGTAGTGGGAAAAGTAATATCCCAAATATAATGAATCAACCTACATCATTGCCTAACATCTCAAGTGTTTCCATTGCTTTTAGAGGCATAGGAGATGGAATAGGTGGTGGTTCATTTGGTGGACTAGGAGGCAGCACAGGAGGAAGTAGTGGACTTCCCCATAAAAGAACATAAGGACTTGGATTTTATTAGAAGACAACATTGTAAGCACATAAACCACCCATCATGTATTATGAAATGACAATTTTCCAAAATATTAAGGTGTGGATAATGTTGCCTAACATGTTCACAAGTGTGAACTTATCTAGAAAGCTCATGGCATAACCTCCTCTGAGTAAAAAGCCACTTAATTTGTAACCACATTATTGGAGTGAGTGCACAAATGGTATAATAAATATGATACTCAATAATTAGTCATTGATTATGAATAGATTAAGGCAACATTCCTCTAGGAATTTGATATTCTAGAGTTTGATCAATAAAGTACTATTGTGTTGAAAGATATAAAACAAGAGCTAATTGAGAGCATGTGCGAGTATGATGCATAGTTCAAGAAAAATTTATCTAATATTTAATTTGAGATTAATGATTATTAACACACTCATTGGTTTTTGGGAGTCTTTTTGTTCCCATTTTGATGAACATTATCTCAAATAACTTTTACCAGCTCACGTGAGGCCTTGGAAGCTACCCTTCATGCCAAATCCATTGGAAGCATTGATACGAGAATTAACCACTTATGAATGCTCAAATTGATGCAATGGTAACCCAATTAGAAAAAATGATATACATACAAGGTAAGGGACATTGAAAATAATAATGATCAAGAGGCCATAGTTAAAACAACTTCAAATCCATCTCCTTTCCTAGTTCTATTAGTTCCTACATACAGAGTTTTCACCAACCTTCTAGAATTGCTAGCACGTGTTTTACAAAAACTCTTAAAATGTAATGTCATATCTCTCCCTCCCATCAAAGAGGTTGATACAACATGGCCTCTTCTAAGTAACTATGATTTTAATACATTTTGTGAGTATCACAAGGTACCAAGCCATACAACAAATAAACGCATCAACCTAAAACATAAGATATAATATTTGATTGATGTTAACATTATTGATGTGGACACACCCATAGAGGTACACAAAGTATAAAAAATATAAGATAAAGCATTGAAAATATTCTCATATACATTTATAAATCACACAAAAAATGAGGTAGGGAGCACTTCTAGTGTTCACTATACATATCAGGCACATCCACCACTAGCTTCATATCACACTACTATAGAGGATGCACACCCACTTCACAATATCACTAGTGTGTACTAAATTATATTTATATCTATAAAACTCATCACTTTCTCATATTAGGAGATTTTTGATGATGATACATATTTTTATGCACTCTTTGTATGAGCCTACATAGATAATCATCCTATCCAAGGTGTTATGGTTAGCAAAGGCTCAAGCTTTAACATGAGCACTATCACACTTTTACAACATTTCAAGTATTCATTATAGGATATATCCCCTATAGACATAGTTATCATTGGTTTTCAGTGGTCATGTTTAGATCTCCATTGGGGAGATTGTACTTCCACTACAGGTTGGACCAACACATGTGGTCACTAGATTCTTAATAGTACCTAGTGAAGGCATATTTGACATGTTATTGGGCAAGAAATGGATATAGTAGATACAATCCATACCATCCATAATGCATAAATTCCTAAAATATATACATTGAAATAAGGTGTTCATAATTTAGGGTATTTCATATGAGTATACTCTACCTATCCCAAATATAATTGCATCATAAGTACTAGTCCTAGCATAGCTACCAATTACAACATAGTTACCAGTTATAGCATAGTTACCAATTACAAAACATTTATTAGTTATAACTCTAAGCATAATTCCTATCAGTAAACCATAGAGTTTAATATATCCACTATATTAGGTGAGGTCTACCCTATAATATTGACATGTATGCACACTCTCCCATGAATACCATTATTAGAGAGACTCATGCATCAGATATATGTTATATATTATAGAGGGCCTCCCTCTACTCATTTTATTCCAAGATAGTATTATTGAGTTCACGAGGTTTTCAACAAAGGGCACCTATACCACATATAGTTTCTTCTACTAGATGGGTCCCTAAGACCCCTATAGATAACATGACACCACAATTAGTGTCACAGATTCCTAACATCACTCCATAGGCAAGGCCAAATGTAGATCACTTAATAAAACAAATTATGGGACCATAATTTACCTTTCACATAACACATATGCTCATAGTTCCTTTATTTGACATAATCCATATTTATAGTGAGTCTCACATGAGACTAATCAGTTAGTATTGTTCCTCCTTTCTTGTACATACTTTACTTCTCTCTTGTTCCTTGTACATAGTTCATTTTTATTTTGTTTTCATATAAATTATATCCAGAAAATACATAAATAATATACTTCAAAAACACAAAAAAAATCAAATAATTACTTAGAAAACACAAAATTATAGATTGTATGCATTGTTATGTTTATACTTCTTATATTTTCCAAATACTACGTATGTTATCTATCTTAATACAGTTAGTTTTATCATATATACACGTTTTACTTGTTCTTGTTGAGTGCTTGCAGATTTTTATAAGACTCTAGTCTCCTATACCAATCCCTATCTACTATCATATACCCACTGGGGGCATCTACATAGATACATGGGTTCTTAATTTGACACATTCACCCATTTGTGGGCACCCTATACATAATTTTTGATTACTAGGTTCTATATTTCTATACTCTACATCCTATCTTTAACATTGTTATATCTTGATATTGATCATGCTACACTTAGATTTTTTTCAAATATTACTACTTTAGACTCAACATATGTTCATCCTCACTCTTACACAAATTTGTATTACATATTCATGAATACTTTCATTTCCAACTTACATATTTTAGACTTGATTGTATCTATATTCTTCTTTTATTCGAGGGCATTTGAATATGTCATTGTTACTTATCTATATGCCACTTATATTCAAAATATATATGCTTTATACATGTACCCATGTCCTTGTGTGTGACTTCCTGATTATGTATGTGAGCATTTGAACATGTCTTTGTATGCATCTCTAAGCTAAATTGCTTGTTTTTTGCATATGTGGGGATTTGAACATGTCCTTGTATGTCTTATTTTCTCAAATTTAGTGACATGTGTGCATGTCCCTTTTATTTGGGCCCCTTAGCCTACTTTGCATGCCTCATGTGTTTTGTATATATGCTTATTTATATATGTCATGACCATGATACTTGTATTTTCTTGTTACACACTCTAGTTTTTGATGCCACGAGGGACCTCATGCATCTACCCTTCCTAATTGGGTGTCATGATGAACATCATACCCCACCCCCTAGGCAGTTACCTAGTTTCTACTTAGATTTGATGTTACATACAATGTTATATCTATTTTGACACTAATGTGAATGTTAGACATGACATACATTGTACATTCCATACTTATGCTCATATTATCTTACATTCCAATGTTATCTATACAATTTATATTATATTATTATGCAGTTATCATATATGCTCTAGATAACACACATTCTATAGATATTTTTTTTTTGAGGACAATTATTACACAAGTTTAATAAATTCTCTCAAAAGGGGGGCATTTAGATGGGTTTTTCATAGAGGTCAAGATCTTATAGTGCCTTCATAGTAAATGTTTCAACACATAAGCTTAGATTATAGAACATTAGACTCAGGTAAACATAGTGGGGAAATAGTGACACATAAAGTGGTATAGTTGTATAGAAATCAAACTAGAAGGACACTAGCACCCAAATTGGGACACTAACACCACATTTACAAAAATGGTGTTATTGTTGAAAACACAATGTTGTTATCCAGTAGCCTCAATTTAAAAAAAACTAGATTGGCCATAAAATTACATTTGGTATGGTATAGGTTTCCATAGATTCAATTATTGATTTATCAATTTTACTTAGATTCATACTAGTTTAGCTCGGATTCATACAAGTTTGCTTTGATTGGTGGCATCATGCACAACATGACCATTCCCATTTTTAGTTAAAATACCTAGATATAGATTATTAAAACTTAGTCCAGAATCCATATGCTCAGATATTAGATTTAGGGGCATGTGTGTGACACATTATTAATGTATGTTCACTTTCACACTAATTGATCAAATGGAATGACACATGCCATGTCATTCTCTACATTGTATACATCCAATATCATATTCTACATTTCACATCAATTTCATGCCTTACTTTATATAAATTGGTTGGAATTCTCATGTGGCCTAGTTCCACATAATGTACTCAAGTGGTTGGAGGGCTAACATACCTAGTTAGAAATTTATAGATACTTCACATAATTTCAATTTTAGATGCATTTATTATGCATGGGTGTTAAATGATGGAGTCATAACTTACTTGAGTTATTGAGCCACCTACATGAGATGGTTGGTGTTGGACCTTGATTTTGGCTAAGTCTTTTGATAGTGATGAAAAAGAAGCACATTGTAGAATAATCATGGCATGATTCTAATCATGGCATACGAGAATCATGGTGTGAAAGGAGCATGGCATGAAAGTTATAAGGTGTAGAATACCATGGTATAATAGATCATGATGTGATAAGACCCAATCAGAGAGGATGCATAATAAATGGATAACCTAAGATTGAAGGGCTTATAATATTAACAAAAGACTTGGGGAGCGTGTGGGAAGTAGGAGATGGTTAAAGAGTGATTCTAAGGGATGGAATAGAATTTAATCACACATGATTTTATCACTGACCCACATGAGGAATGAAACTTGGCAACAAGGATCCATCATTGAATAGGAATATAGGGGCACAAAGGCTTGGGTCCTTAAGGAAATAATGTATTCAGTTACCATGACTCTTAGTCCACTAGAGATCATTGGCCAGTCACTATGAGTTTCAATACTATTATAACTACTTGGTCGGGGAAGACCAAGTATAAATACCCCTATTTAGAGATTTTTAATGATGTAGATCATTGTTGTATAATGATTTATTTATATTAATTATTATTGGTGTAATCATGGATATCATTATGATATTATTTTTGTATTCCAATTTATATCTAAGTTGTATCATTGAGTTTCACCTTACCTTTATTATGTAACTTGTGAATCTCTTATGAATATGATGAATAGAATCTATGTTATTTGAACATTATTGTGTGGATTATGAAAATAATGGTGTTGGTTATTTTAATTGTGTTTGTTCATTTAACTAAACTTAAGAAATAACTCTTTATTTATTTTTTGGGTTAGTCATTGAATAACGTGAACATTTGATCAATGACATATGTTAAGTACACCTTCATGTGATAAAACCCATGAGAACCAAACCCTCTATATGTGTTTCAGGCAAGTGTACAAGAACCCTAATTCTTGAGTGAAATGTTAGCACACCATCTTGTTGGGTCTTAGTCACTTTAGTGCATGCATTGATAGGACATTAGCCCAACATTTTGCTTCTATTATCAAGACCTATAGTATTTGTTAAATGATGGTGGAAAATTCTTTAATGATTGGATCTAAAAAACTTGAATGATGGATTACTAGTGTCAAAGATAACTTTGCAATTCTATTTCTTGAACCAGGAGTTTTTGTGTGTGCATGGGTTAAACAAAATCTCTATAGTTCCTTGTATGAAACATTCTTTGTGGAAGTCCTTATTCATTTGCATGCTTGGATCGCAACCTATGATTAAGACCTATAAAAAACTCATGGATGGAAGATAACTTGGATAATAGAGCATCATATGGCCTTAGCACACTTGGGATCACCATGGACATAAGTTATTGATGTTTGGTGGAGATCGGTGTTAAATAGTTACATCTTGGATTATGCCATTTCAACTTATTCCTATCCAAAATAATCCAAGTTATAGTTTATCTAAGAACCACATGGTTGGTATCTTAGGCATTTACCACTAGAGGTGAATAAGTATTTATCAACTCTGGACTTGAAGCTTTTCCCATAGAAGGCTAAACTCTCCCTTGCATGAGTAACATGGTTGGTATGGGAATGAAAGGGTATTTATGAAGGGTTATTAGCTTAGTATGATATCTAGTTAGTAGGAATTATAGAATAACAAATATGACAAAGCTCAGTGAAGGATTATAGGTGGAAGCAACATAGGAAGGGGATGGAAGGACTCATGAAGTGTTGCTAGTATTCGTAAGGAAATAAAAGAGCACAAGAACTCTGCAACTTTCAAACTGCAACCAATTCCAACACAATTATATGTGGGAAAAATAAGCTAGGTGATGGAGACTAAATAAATTGAATCGAACTAACCTAGTTCCCCAACCATAGTGTGATCTTGTGATTTTAAGCTAGACAAACTAATTATACATAACTCAGATATAGATAGAATAGAGTCAAAAACTGACCTTGTAAGAGAACCTTTAATTGATTAAGTTTAGAATCTAGTATATTAACTCTTTATTTTCCTTTACAAGATAAATTCATGGACCAACTTAGTATTCCTAGTGGACCCAACATAAGTAATCAGTAAAATACTAGCCCAAATATAGTGAGTCAACCTGCCTCAATGCCCAACATCTTAGGTGTTTTTGTTGTTGCTAGAGGCATGGGAGGTGGACTAGTTGGTGGTTCATCTAGTGGACTAGGAGGTATGGTAAGAGGAAGTGGTGGACTTCCCCCAAGGAATAAAACTTGGAATTTCTTAACATCCACTATTATAAGCACCTCAATTACCCACCATGTTTTATAAAATGACACTTAATTTTCCAAAATATTGAGGTGTAAATAATCCAACCAAACATGTTCACAAGTGGGAACAGATACTGAGAGTGTGTGTCATAACCTCCTCTAAGTGAAAAGCCACTCAATTTGTAGCCATAATCTAGAGCGAGTGCACAAATGGTATAAAAAATATGATCCTCAACAATCAGTCATTGATTATGACCAACTTAAAGCAACATTCCTCTAGTTATTTTATATTCCAGAGTTTGAATAATAAAATATTGTTTCACTAAAAGATATAAAGCAAGAGCTAATTGAGAGAATGTGTGAGTATGATGCACAGTTCAAGACACTTTTCTATCATATTTCATTTGAGATTAACTCTACTCAACATGCTCAATGGTTCATGGGAGGTTTATTGTTCCCCTTTTGATGAACATTATCTTAGAAAATTTTTACCAGCCCGTGTGAGGCCTTAGAAGCTACGCTTCACTTTTAAGCCATTATAAGCATTGATATGGGAATTATTCCTTTATGGAGGATCAAATCACTAAAATTGCACCCTAATTAGAATAAATGACTACACATAGTGTTCATGACACTCGTAGTGGCCTTTGGTGTACTGATTTTGAGTCTGAAGGCCATAACAAAAATAATTATCCTCATAATACCATATGTGTTGTACTAAAGTAGTTGTGTGATATTTACTATGATGAACATGATGTTCGAACTTGTATTTTATTACAATGTATCACACAATCAAAGGTGTTTACTTAATTTAAAATGTGTGATGCAATTACCCATAATACTAATGATTGTCAATTCATCAGTGATATTCATGAGGCACACACACATGGCACACATCAGGCCTCTATTTCAAATAACCAATAAAATTGTCATTGTCATGGGTGAGGTTGAGGCTGAGGATGAGGAGATGGATGCTTCCCATCATGGATGTGATATAAGTGTGGTTCTCCTGATCACTACCAATGAGACTTCCATGTCTATCCTACATGTTCTTTCTATAAAAATGGGAATCATTTGGAGGAATGTCCTAATTTAAACATGGCCATTATAAAGGAAAGAAATGAGAAGGGTACTGATATGATACACATTGAGAAGCCATAGTGGCAGTTATGCCCTATCACTCCAATAGCCCAAAATGTTAATAATATAATACATAGTGGTGGACATTCCCATTCTACATCCACTCCACCTATTGAGAAGGTACAGCATGAAGAGCCTCATGAAACTAGGTATCCTGATGCTAAGTAATAGAAAGAGGTGATCCAAGATACTATGAATTTGGTAAGATAATTACAAGGTGAGATCCAATTTATTAAGGACCATATTTCCACTCAATATTCAGATATGTAAAAGGCCATAAATCATCATGACACCATGAGTATGACTTCCAATAGCTCTTCAAGCACCTATTGGATGAGGATATTATACCCCTGTTACATAACTAGCTTAAGAATTAAATGTCAATGCCTAATGAAATCATCTATTAAACCATGCTTGATGACAATATACTCCCATTCCCCCTAGCACACAAGAGGATAAAGAAATATTAGTGAATGCCACCATCAATAGATTGGTAATCCATGACATTTTAGTCGACACAGAAACTAAAGTCAAGGTCCTTACAAAGGATGTTTGGTGAAAGATGGATATCCTGACCTTACAACCTTTGCCCCATGTATTTTTCATGGCCAACAAGGCCCATGCTTTGCCAATTGGAATCCTTAAAATTTATATTATGGATATCCTCGATGTTCCTTTCAAAGCAAACTTTAAAGTTCTAGAGTTGGCTAAGGTTGATGACTTCCCAGCCTTGTTGGGTTGTCCATGGTGTTTTGATAACAATGTTGATTTAAGTTTCAAGAAGTGACATATAAGCTTTGAAAATACTAACCAACGTGTTGTCATTCTATTGGACCAAGCTCATGGGCCCTCGTATGTTGAACTGATTAATATAGACAACATCATAGTTCAAGTTAGTAGACCTCATGATCCCACCACTGATGGCATCCTATAATGTATGGATACACAAACCCTATCTGATATTATGAGTAATGCCTATGATTCTTAGGTACAAGGTGACTACAATATTATTGAAAGAGTATGTGGTTCCATCGATAATCATGATGACACATGATACAAGTATCAAAAGTGCCATAAGTTTTTTCATCTCGTGACTAGGTAAGTCATGTGTGGATCAATTGTGGTTACATTGATTGAAAATATATTTTAAGCTTTATAGTTCCATGGGAAAATGGAAGGTTATGAATTCATCCAAAAATTAGAGGCCTTATATGATTATGATGTTGATCATGTGTGATAACTTATTCACATTCTAGATGTAACAACTACAAGGTGGCAGTTGACTCATCATGAACATCTTCTTAATTAAGACCTTATACATTCTACATTACATCATATATTTCATCATGACAACCACATACATGGCACTATCAGCTATAATGGTATTCAAGCACTGGAACCTCACCTTGAGGCATGTAAGGAAATGTGGGTGGTTGATGAAACTTTCATTCTAGAATATATTTGGGTTCATGCATTTTATGGGACTCTACACACTTGGGATATAGCTTGGTGTGTTCATGAAGAGCATCATCTAAGTACACATTATTAGAACCTATTTAAGGATAGTATGGTTTTGGCATTATCTTATTTATCCCCAAGGATGGATTTTTACCTTACACTTCAAGTAATACATCAAGCAGTCATTGGTGACCCAAGTCTTATTGAAGACTCTATTCAAAGGATGCATGGCATGTTGGAAGAAATATTGACCATTTTCAATGAGCCTATTGAGTAGTCATCTTCTTCCACACCATAATTTGTAATCAATCATGTACTTCAAGAATAAATTTGAAAAGGTAAGCAAAAAGTTATGCTCTAAGTTGATGATGGTGAAGGATCTGATCTGCCTGAGCCATTAAACAATCATTTAGATATACATAAGGAGTATAGCACTAGAACTATTCATGACATAATTTTAGATACATAACACTTATATTTGCATCCACTTCAAACCATACATCAAAATATTGGCATAGAAGATGCACCAAAGATGGATACTTTGGGAAATTACTGGTCTGATACTAAAATCTCAAAAATGTTTGAGCTACAGAAAGAATGTCAAGATGTTTTCCCTAGAAACTATAATGATATGAAGTGTGTTCATTCATCTTTGGGAAAAAATAATATCAA
This sequence comes from Torreya grandis, assembly GCA_037957365.1. Classification (NCBI taxonomy): domain Eukaryota; kingdom Viridiplantae; phylum Streptophyta; class Pinopsida; order Cupressales; family Taxaceae; genus Torreya; species Torreya grandis. The sequence goes on from JARHVA010000637.1 coordinate 1,107,134, forward strand.
CTAGTCGAAGGCACTCACCCAGTCAAGAAATGGCCTTATTAAATGAATCCTAATTTTTGTGCACACGTTAAAGAAGAAATTGATAATATGTTGCATACATAAGTCATTACTCCTATTGATGAGTCTGAATGGGTCATCCCTATGGTGATAAACATTAAAAAGGATGGGTATATAAGGATTTGTGTGGATTATAGGTTACTTAACATTTATTTCATTACTGATATTTTCATAACACCATTCATCGAAGATATCCTCACAGGTCTCATTGGATGTGAAATTTATACCTTCACTGATGGTTTTTATGGGTATCATCAAGTTTAGATTGTAGAGGAGGATAGAAACAAGACTACATTTACCATTGAGTGGGGGTATTTTTTGTATATTGTCATGCCATTCAAGTTAAATAATGCCCCCACTATGTTCTCTAGAATAGTCATTGAAGCCTTTAAGGACTTAATCCATAATTTCCTTTAGATTTATCTAGATGATTGGATAGTATATAACTTGGTGAAAGACCATTATTCAAATATTTAGTTCATGCTTGAGCACTATAGGATGATTCAAATTTATCTCAACTTGAAGAAGTGTTTCTATATTATGATGTTGATGTTATCCTTAGCCATATTATTTATTGGGATGGACATCTAGTGGACCCCACCAAGATTATTATCATCCTCCACTTGCCAGCACCAACTACCTAATGAGAGGTTCACACATTCCTAAGCCACACTAGATACTATAGGAAATTTATCCATGGATATGCAAATATTTTAGTGCCTCTAAAGGAGATATTGAAAAATAATGAACATTTAATTTGGACCTATTATGCCTATTTCCCATACCCCCTCATTTTTCTCTAAAACTAATACTTTTCTACTATAGAGATGACTCAGTCATGAAGTTTAAAATTGTGTCAGGGACTTGATCAATTAGTAGTATATTTGGATGTATATTTTCAATTATGAATTGATGATGATTGGTTGATGAATTCATGTTTACATTTAAGTGGTTTCGAAGAGCATAAATAGATAAATTAATAAAATATGTATATATATGTTGTCATTTCTGAGATAGTTACGATCAGTTATTTTTATTTTTAGTTCATGATCAGATTAAAATTCAATATTTTCAATTTGAAATAGAGACACTTTTGATGGTTGAGAGTATTATGATTGTTATGATGATTCAGATATTCGTAGATTTTCAATTGAGCATGATATAAATTTTAGATCAATTTTTTTACAGCATGAGCAGTTTGTGGTGACTATTATTTTTTTTATTTTTAGGTTAAAATTCAACTTGGTTTGTCTTAGATAAATGGTTACTATTTGATAATAATGATTTTCTGGTTAGTTCATTTCTAGTTAAAATATGTACATGGATCAGTCATAATCTTTTTAGTTTGAGAAAATAATGTATTTATGGTTTATCAAATCAATAAATCATTTGATTTATTATGAACTTTTCTTTTAAAGTTGATCATAATCATCATATGGTTCAATTAATGGATTCATCTGTTTCATACAATATTAAGTGATAATGCAGTTGAGAATTTGAAATGTTGATGTGATTGAAGATGATTTGAAAATTAGACTAATTAATTCCTAAAGACATTAAACATCTTATGAGGGTTCTAAGTTTAAATACTTCATAATACTAAGATTTTATTTTAATATCCTAAGTCTAATTTGAAGGCCCTATTGACCATTCAAGATATTGTCTTGAAGATTAATATTTCAATCCTTTGTATTGAAGCATAATTTTTGAATGGTATTAAGGTTGGCAATTTGAAAGGCAATATGCATGACTTTGTTTCAAGTCATGAACTTGCATGACATGGTATGTGGTTTGGTGAGTTGGTGTTCAAGTTGGAAAGTTATTGGATGGTCCATCGTGGCATATTGAGATGGAAAAGGAGTTAATGTAAAGGCATATTCGAGGATTCAAGATATTTGAAAGAGATTTGGTGGCATGAAAGAATTTATGGTGAGGCATACATGCCTAGATTTATGAAGATTAGTTAAAGGTTTAGTAAAAGTTTTGGTGATTACTAAGTTTAATTGTTTTACTAAACTAGTTGGAAGAATTGCTAAGTACATCCTTGATTAGATGAATCCAATAGGAATTGGACACATGAGCAAGATGGTTACGACAAGGCATGGAAATTACAAATAGGTTGGCTTTATATGTTTTAGTCATTTTTGAAATCTTTCTCATGGAAAGAAAATTCTATCAGTTTTGAATTTAAGTAGATTTTGAGTTATTTTGAGTTGTAGAGAAGGATTGTAAGCAGAAGAAGCACTTCCAGGTATGCCTTGAGTAACATAAATAATTTTAAGGAATGATTTTCTTATTGTTTTGAATAGTTTTATGGTTACATGGGAATAATATGATCTCGAGCTGCATGTGAATGAATTTTGATTTAAGTTCTATGTATGCATGTTTGAGAAAGTTATATGATGTTTTCAGTTTCATGGATTTAAGTTTTGGTATAGATTGTTATATTGAAATGAATGGATTTAAGCTTGATATATTCTTAAGATGAGATAAACATGAACATTTTTATCATATTTGGGCATGAAAAATGAGATATATAAGTCTTTCTTGTCAAGTATACCCTTAGTTCTAGATTTATATGAGAACATTGCAATATTGTTTGATTATGTTGTTTTTAGCTCCAAATTTCATTGAGACATCAGTTTTATAAGTAGACCCTACATGCACATTATGTGAATCTTTGAAAACATTTTAAAAGGTTTTGTTTCACAAGTATCAATGCTAGTTTTGAAATAAGTCTTGCATTTTATGATTTGGAAATATAATGTGTTGAGCTTCACGAGACTTTGTTAAATTTATACTCAATTTTGACTCTTTGTGAATAAATAGAGCCATGCATGTCATTATAGTTTCAAAAATTTCTCCAAGACTTTGAATTTTTAAAAATAACTCTGCATATTTGTTAAATGACTATTTGAAGGGATTTTTATCTATATGTTTTTCATAAGTATTTTGGAAAGTTCAAATGTTGGTGGTCGATTGTGAGTTGGAGGGTTATGTCAGAAAGTGGTTGAATATATAAGCATGACTATTCTTACTATTTCAAAACCATAGTTTCATGCATCAATTTCATTTAAAAATCTTGGTTTTTTTAAAGGAAAGATCTAGATAAAATATGAAATTATTATTGGATTTACATATCAGTACTAAAATCTTAGGTTTTGTTTTGAAATTATATATTGAAATAATAATAATTTGAGAAAGTCATTTGTTTCTCAATCGAGGATTTTGATGAGAAGGTGTATTTTGAATAAACAGTTTCTATTTTGAAGTATTATGTGGTGATAAATTTTTTAAAAGCATCAACCTTTGATCATATTGTAGAACTATGTTAGGCTTTGATTTAAGAATTTGGGTATAATATATTGTAAAATTTCTTAGTGTTTCATTTTGAGGTTTTTGAGATTGTGTGATATTTGTATCTTAGCTAGTTGTGTTAAGGTTGATTTTCTTTTTCAGATGATGTTACAACTTGGAGAAAGTAATTATTATTCAAATTTATTTTCTATTTAAGGAATTAGTTTTGAAAATCTTTATGGTTTTGGTTATGCATAATGAGAACAGAAAGTTATGAATATAAGTCAAAACATTTTGAAATAAGATTTTGAGTTCAATAAATTAAAATTTATTTAAGTTAAATAGTTTTTTTTGAAAATATGAAGAGAGTAATAAAGAAGTTTATAGTTGTAAGAAAACTATAATTTGGACACAGAAAAAATAAGTTTATTCAAAAGAGTCATATTTTGAGGATTTGATCTTTTACTTGATTCTAGAAAGTTATGTTGATTGAGAAATATATGTCATGAATAAGAATTTCTATTCTAGACATAATTGAATTATTCTAAAATTTGTACAAGTTTGGTGTGACAAGATATACATTTATGAGTTCATTTTCACAATCAAGATAGTTTTCAAAGAAATATTATGATGAAATCAAATAAATATTACAATGATAATCAGATGCAATATAGATGGTTCAGTTTGTTGATAGTACATATATTATTTTGTTGATTTAGAAATAAAATATGGTTTCATTTCAAATATATGTATGTTAATTTTTAGATTGTATTTAAGATGTTTGGATGCGACCATTCTGAATAAAATAGAAGTAATGATAATCAAGGTTGGGAAAATCAAGATTCTAGTAGCAATGTGAATTAGCAGAATCCAAATATAAATATCTTCAAGGGGTGGTTTTTGAGATAGGATATTTGGCCCTATATTTTATAGGGATGCTAGGATGTCTATTCACTTTGATGTAGTAGATCCTAAGTTTTGGAATGTCTTAAATAATTTGTCTTTAAACCTTGTAAAAAATAGGGGTAATTGAGAATTTTATAGATGTAGGTTTGGTACTAGGACTCCTTCACACACCAGTTTCTCATGCTATTAACAAACCAATCCACATCATTTACCTATCTAGTTACCCACTCTTGAAAGAATTCAGCCTGTTGTTGAACCATACCCTATTCATGGAACCACTCATCTTGAGATTGAAATAACCCATGCCAAAATAAATATTAATCTTACCTTGCCTTTAGTTTCTAATGAACCTTTATCTTCTCAAAGAAAGCCTATTTTGGGATGTAATAAATTAAGTTTCAAAAATCTTATTTCAATTGGTATAAAATGTATTATTGAAATTCATCTAAGTACTTCAGATAAGTGGTTAGACAACAAAAATGACATAGATTCACCAGTTGAGGTCAGAGTTCTCAAATTGATTAAGCTGAAGATAGATGACCCCTCAACTTATTCGAGATTAAATCTAGTTTGCCTTTTAGCTATGGAAATGGAATATAATGAATGTGTAAATGAGCAGAGCAAGTCTATAATTGAGGTTCTTTCAGATTTTAATGATTATTAAATATTTACAGGATGAACTTTTGTTTTTAGTGGAACTATAGTTGGTAGAATTCTATACTTTCAAACTTGATACTTTGATTTTCAGTTTTGATATTTTGGTGATGATGTTTTGGAAAGTATAAAAAATTTAATTTTTTGATATATATATATATATATATATATATATATATATATATATATATATATATATATATATATATATATATATATATATATATATATATATGTTATTTTATTATTAATTGATGGAGGTTCCCACCCATTAGATAGTACTTGATCTATATTCAAAAAATATGATCCATTAAGACTTTTAAATTCTTAAATAAACTTAACCTTAACTAATAACTATTTATAATTAATGGACTTTTTAAATTAATTAGTTAAATTAAACTAATAACTAACTAAGGTTAGTTGTAATTTCTTTCAAACTCAAGTTTGAAGCATAAAAAGAGATCAAAGATTCATTTGAAGGAGAGGAGCAACATAGATAGACCCAATGGTACTTTTTCTAACATTTAAGTAATTGCTATTTGCAGTCTTATGTGGAGAATCTAAGTATTTAACTGAATAATGATGAATACTTCTCTATTTACAACATTTAATTGATCTATTTTGATTGTAAAGTTATTTGTCAAGTGTTTGTAAAAAAATATGTTGGTTTATTGAATAAAATCTATCTTTTATGCTAAAACAACTCTCTTTTTTGAGACTCACAAAGTTTATTGTACTATATATTGGCTTTAATTTTTAATATAGTTATTTTGTTTTAGATTAATCTTTATTTACTCTATTTATTTTTCTATTTCTTTAGATTAATATCTTTATCTTTTAGTTTATTTTAGTTTACTCCTTATTTCTATTTTAAATTATTTTTTAGGTACATATTTTTGTTTATTTTCTTAAGGTTAGATTGTCTTTCTTTGATTATTTTCTATTTTATAGTATAGATTTGACTTAAACTCAATAAGATTTCACTTTAATAGTTTATAGATATTTATTTTAGATTAGTTTGTTTGTAGGTTTAGTCTTATTTTAGATTGTTTTCTTAGATTAGTTAGATTTTAGATTAGTTTAATTTCTTAGTCTTCTATTATTGTTTAGTTTTCTTAATAGTTTAGACCTAATTGTTTAGTAGTATGTTCTCTTTTTCTTAAACTTAGTTGTCTCATGTTTGATTTATTTTGTTCCTTTAGTTAATTTTTTGGTTACCATTTGTTGTGTCTCTTTTATATTAATTTTTGCTTGTATGTTTACTTGATTGAAGATCTATTTATCTTAATTTATCTCAACACTGTTTACTTTATATTTTTGGTTTGTTATCTTAAGGTTATTTAGAATATTTTTATAACATAAAAAGATACTACTTGAAATATATTATTTGACTGAATCAAATTTCTTTCTTTCAAGATATTTTTTAATTCATAGACCTTTTCTATTGGGTAGGATAGATTACATATTCATATTTAAACTGATTCATAATTTGATAAAATGAATTTATAAAATTATCATGAAATATTTCATATTTTATAACGCATTCATAATTTCTTAGAAAATTAAAAAAACTCTTCACATATTTAGGATCATGATTAAACATTTATAACCTTATTGTTAGATTGGTATGATTTCAACTTAACCTTTGTGATAGGTGAATGGGTTGATTAGTTGACGGTACAATTTTTATTGTTAAAAAATTTAGCAACTCCATTAGGAAATTCATTTAAAAATATAATTTATTTTAAGTTTTGTTTTTATTCTTTCTCATGATACTTGTAGGATAACAACCTCTTATTATCTAACCTAGAATTGATATTGTTGATGATCAAGTTGATGTTGCTTTAAATCTAACACGTTGTGCATGGTATAATCATCTTCAAAATCTTCAGCATATTATTTAAGTCATAAATGAATAAGAATAAATAGTATGATTTGAGATAGATTGATATTCTAATCTTACTCATGAAAATCAACAATATATTCTTAACACAAATAGAAGAATTCAAGAATATAGATCTAGAGTTTTAGCTACTAATCCTAGGCCTAAAATTTATTTTCTTTCTGATTCTTTTATGTATTTGACAATTTTGTTTTATCTTCTAAAATATTGTTTCAAATTTATAATTAAATCAAGTTTATCAAGTTCAAGATAATCAATCTGTTTAGATATAAACTGCTAAAACTTTCAATGGGAGATCAAGTAGAAGCAAAAAATAGGATACAGGATCTAATTCATGATTTGCAAAATAATAGAGATCGTGATGATCTCACTGAAGGTGAAGATGAAGATGAAGATGAAGTTGAAGCTAAACATTAGATAACTACAACTCCATGGATTTATGTAAATCCAATTATTGTTAGAAACTATCCTGATAAGTTACCTTCTCTTAAAGGATTAAATATACCAATTTTTTTTGGAGCTCCTAGAGAATTTTGGGAAGATTATTTAGAATCTTTTAGATTAGTTTGTGTTACTCTTGTGATAACAAATAAAAATATTTGTTTAAGATTTTTGCTTAAACACTTGAAAGAAAAGCTTACCAAGCATTTATTAATTTTTTTGCTAAGGTTATCAATACTTGGAAAGACATTAAAGATTCACTAAAGAATACTTTGACCTAGTCAATGATCTTGTAAATTTTTATCTTGATCTAAGTGAGACCATTTATCACTTTATGACTAGATTCATTAAGCTGCATCAAAATATTCCATGTGACCTTAGACCTTCTAAAAAGTTATCTAGACTCTATTTTTGTAGTGTTTTATCTTTGAAATATAAAATGGATTTAGAAGATAGAGATATTATAAAATATGATGAAACTATAACATTTTGTATTGAATATGAAAATAAACTTAAACGTATTGGGTTTAAGGATAGGTCTTCTACAGATTTAAATTCAGATAATTCATAAATTTTAAAAGTCATCTAAAGTCTAAAAAATGAATTGGTCATTGTTAAAAGATAGTTTAATGATAAACCTTCTTCATCAAATAGAAATAATTATAAAAATAAAAAATTGAAAATTGCTTATTATTGTGGTGTATGTGAATTGAATCATGATCCATATTCATGTGTTATTGTTCATAAATTCAAGAATTTTATTCAAGGGAAAGATCTTATATCTAAAGATCTAGTAGACAACATAAATGTTCTTGATGACGCATCAAAAAATGAAAATACTTATGTTATGAATACTAGAAATAAAGATTATAGTTCTTCTCAGAATAATAAAAAAGAAAATAATAATTCTTCTTCTAATGATAAAGGAAAAATAGTTAGAATAATGTAAATAGTTCAACTGATAAGACTACTCAAAATATTTTTTTATTAATTGATTATAATAATATTCAATATCAATATTATAAGCCTAAAATTTTTAGACAAATTGATGCTAAAACTTATAATATATTTGATGATTTGTCAACATTAAGGCTAGATTCTCATTACTTTAGGTAGTCAGCCTTCCAAGGTAGCACGATAAAATTAATGAACCTATTAAGAAACTTAAAATTAATGTAAGCTTATAAGAAGAAGGCAATAGTGAATAATCAACTGTTTATGCTCAAAATTATGATTCTCTTATAGATTATATACCTTCTTTTTATGTAACAGTTAAAATTAATAATAAGGTAATCCATAATTGTATTTTAGATACAGGTGCTTCAAAGAATATAATACCTAAATTTATTACAAATCAATTAAGCATATCTTATGAAATTGATAATACAAAACTTACAAGATTTAATTCTAAAAAAATTAAAAATTGTGGTAAATTTTATGACATAGTCATTAAGATTGTTCAAGATGAAAGAATTAGATGCATGACTAATATCCAATTTTTAGATATTCCTATTAATTATTCTATGTTGCAAGAAAGAGATTGTTAAAGATCAATTGGTACTTTTGTTGGAAAAGATATTACATGGGTTCCTGTTAATAACAAAATTGCTTTCATAAAAATAGAAGATTGGTCTAGTTCACCTATTGAGTCATCTACTTCTTCCACTATTTATTATGTTGAGATTGGAATTAAAACTTATGAATTGTTAAATTTACATGAATTAAAAAATTAACATGAAAATTTATTTGAAAATAACATTTTATGATCACTTTATTTTGATGGAGCTTGTTCTTAACAAGGTAATGGTGATGAAATTTGTCTAATTTATTCCATTGGTAAAATTTTACATTATGCTTATAGATTATCATTAGAAAATACTAATAATTCTATATAATTTAAAGCCTTATGTTTAGGATTACAAAAAGTCATATAACTTAACATTAAACATTTATAGGTGTTTGGATATTATAAATTGTTTGTTAGACAAGTTCGTAAAATTTATAAAACTAACCAAACTTATTTATATCATTATATGCAAAAATTTTGGGCATTACTTAAACATTTCAAGGCCTTCAATATCACTCATATTTTTAGAGAATTTAATATTAGCATTGATAAGATTGCTATTTTTTCATCTAATCCAACTCTAAGTGAGATTGAACCAACTACATACTTCTCTTATGCTAAAATTTTTCATCCTAAAATTCTTGATTTGAATGATAGTTGGCATGTTTTTAGTTGTGATGAACATATAGATTATTTCATTAAAGACAATTATTTTGATCATGATGATTATATACTAAATTGTAGAGATTATTTGTAATTAAGTACTAACAAATTCCCTACTAGTTTGGTAAGTTTAGAATCTATGTTTATGCCTAATGATCAGCCCAAGATTTTTAGAATAGAAGAACCTTCAAGAAGAATAATAGGTGAGACTATTCTTATCAATTTAAGTATTAAAGAGGATACAAAATATCTTTATTTAGGAATTCAAATTACTACAACTGAGAAGATTAAATTCATTAAATTATTTAAATAATTTATTAATATGTTTACCTAGACATATAAACATCTTAAAGGTTATGATATTAATATTATTAAACATGACATACCTACAAAACCTTATATCAATTCTGTAAGATAGAAACTGTTAAGAATTAGTATTTTTTTAGAAGACACCATTAACAAAGAGATAAATAAGATTATTGATGTTGGTGTCATTTTTTCTGTAAAATATTTTAAATGGATAGCTAATTTAGTACCAGTTAGAAAAAAAAATGGTGACATTAGATTGTGTGTTGATTTTAAAGATTTGAATAAAGCTAGTGTTAAGAATAATTTTCTTCTACCAAGTATAGATTAGATTTTACAAGTTACAAGATCAGAAATGATGTTATTATTAGATAGATTTTCTAGTTATAATCAATTTTTTTAAAATTCTGAAGATAGATACAAGACTACTTTTACAACTCATAGAGGAACTTTTGCTTATAATAGAATACCTTTTGGATTAATGAATGCATTGTATATTATTTTTGATGAATTTATTGGCATTATAATTCACATTTATCTAGATGATCTCATCATTCATTCTTAAAAAATAAAGCAATATTTAGATCATCTTCATGAATTTTTCACAAGAATAGAAAATATGATATTTCAATGAATCTAAAGAAATTAGTTTTTAGTGTTACTAAAGGTAATTTATTATAACATATTATTTCAAAATATGGTATTACTATAGATCCCAAATGTATTAAAGCTATTAAATAATTGCCTTCTCCTAAAGATCAATCTAGTTTAAGATCTTTCTTTGGTAAAATAGAATTTGTTAGGAAATTCATATTAGATTTTGATGATAAATCTAACCTTTGAAATTATTACTTAAGATAATATTTACATTTGGGATGAGAATGCTGATTTAGCTTTTAATAATATTAAAAATGTTATTGTAAGTGCTCCAATACTTGTCAAACTTGATTTAAAGAAAGCATTCATTCTTTATGTTAATGCTACTAAAAAAGCTATTGGAACTATAATAACTCATAATTTTAAAAATAATGAAGAGAAACCAATCGATTATATGAGTTAAGTTTTAAAATATGTAAAAACTAGGTACCTTTTTTATTGAAAATTTTGTTTTCTCATTAATTTCCTCCTTGATTAAATGTTATTATTTATTGATGAGAAACAAAGTTTTTGTATGATCTAACGTACATGTTCTATCTTATCTTTTAAAACAACTAACCATTCAAGGAGGGCTTGTTAAGTGGATTTTAAGTATTCAAGAGTTTGATCTTGAATTCAAAACTTCTAAAACAATTAAAGGTAATGAATTGACAAAACATTTAGATGAAAATGCTTCTTCAGATAGTAATTTTTTAGTTTTGTCAGTTGATGATAATTTAAATGCAAATCCTTATTTAAAGACCATGAAGATTATTGATTTTTTCAAATTTATTAAGTTTGATTTTGAAATGAATGAGATTGTATGTTGGTTGAAAATGATTAGTACCATGACTTAGTCTATTATTTTCAAAATTAAGTCTATCCTAATAATTTGATAAAAAGCAAAGATGTTTCTTATGGTTAAAATCTTTAAATTTTTATTTATTATAATTTTTTTATTGAAATAGAGATAGAGTTTTATTGAGATGTATTACACACGATCAAACACAAAAGGATCTTAGAGGTTGTCATGAAGGAAATTGTGGTAGACATTATGCTATAAAAACTAATACTTATAAGATATTAAGAGTAGGATATTATTTACCTACTCTATTTTAGTATGCTTATAAGTTAGTTTATTTTTATATGTCATGTCAATTATTTGTTGCTAGAGATAAGTTGCTTGCAATACTTTTAAACTCTGTTATTCTTGAAAAAAATTTAGAAAATTGGGCATTGACTTTATTTCAAATATACACTCACGTTCATCTACTGGTCATAAATATATTCTAATAGCCACATATTATTTCACTAAGTGCCCTGAGGTTAAAGCACTTAAGAGTTCTGTGACAAGTAAAGTAATCTCATTTTTAGAAAATCAAAAAATTTCTAGATTTGAAGTCCCTTATGAAATAATTTTTGATAATGGATCTCAGTTTGTTTCAAATAAATTTCTAAAATTATTGGAAAAATATTTTATTATATCTAGTCATTCATCTAAATATTATCTACATGGTAATGGTCAAGCTAAGTCAATGAATAAAAATATGATTACAATCATGAAAAAATTAATGTGTGATAATAAAAAGAATTGACATCTTAAAAATTTTGAAGCTTTATGGGTTGATAGAACTATTGTTAAGGTAGAAATTTGTTACTCAATTTTCATGTTAACATATGGATTTGAGACCACCTTACCAATAGAACTTTAAATTTTTTTAACTAAAATTGCTTTAAAATATATTGCTGAAGATACACATTTAATTGAATAAAGATTATATGATTTAGTAGATATTGTTGAATTTGAAGCCACAAAATTATAGAAATTATAAAAATTAAATAAAAATTTAAAAAAAAATCAATAAAAAAATTTCTAATAAAAAATTTAAAGTTGGTGATTTAGTTTTATATTGGGATAAAGCACACGAAGATCCTGATAAACATCATAAATTTGACTCATTATGGCTTGGTCCTTATAGAATTGTCAATTTAATTGGAAATAATGCTCTTCATTTAAAAGATCTTAAAATAAATTAGCTTCATTACTCAATTAATGACCATCATTTGAAATTATTCTATAATTAAGCTACTTTCAGTTTTGTTTATTTCTTTAGGTTTGTGTTTCTTTTCTTTGTTATTTTTATTTGATTTTTTTTGTTTTGGTTAACTATTTCCTTGTTTTGGGTTAATATTTACTTTTGAAAGGATCAATGAAGTTACAAATGGAACAGTTTTCACATTATGAAAGAATGTGAGGATGCTACAAATTTTACTATAAGTATAAATTATTTTCAGATATTACTCTTTATAAATTCAGTTTTTGTTATACATAAATGATATATGTTGAGTTGTATCAAGTTTTTAAAGTATTATTTATCTTCAAATTTTGTACTTACGGTATTTGTGTTATATTATGCATCTAGCCTGAATTTTCTATGTTATATCTTTCATTTTCTTCATGTCATGCTAGTTGAACAACTCAACCCTTAAATAATTTATTATTAAAGGGGTTCACCCATAGCTACTTGAGAAATAATTTACCTATATCACACTCTCAAGAATATATTTTTATCAATAGGTAATTTTTTGCTTCTCAATTTCATTACATAAAATTGACTAGCAAGCTCGTTAGTGTTATACCTATTTCTCACATCCCTTCAATTTTTTTTAAAACTAATACTTTTTTGTGATAGAGATGAATCAGTCATAAATTTTAAAACTATATCAAAGACCCGATCAATTAATAGTATATTTGGATGTATATTTTCAATTATGAATGGATGATAATTGGTTGATGAATTCATGTTTATATTTAAGTGGTTTAGAAGAGCATAAATAGATAAATGAATAAAATATGCATATGTGTGTTGTCATTTCTGAAATAGGTGTGATCAATTATTTTAATTTTTAGTTCATGATCAAATTATAATTCAACACTTTCAGTTTGAAATAGAGACACTTTTGATGGTTGAGAGTATTATGATTGTTATGATGATTCAGATATTCATAGATTTTTAATTGAGCATGATATAAATTTTAGATCAATTTTTTTACAGTATGAGTAATTTGTGGTGGCTATTATGTTTTTTTTTAATTTTCAAGGGAAAATTCAACTTGATTTGTCTCAGATAAATGGTTACTATATGATAATAATGATTTTTTGATTAGTTCATTTCTAGTTACACTATGTACATGGATCAGTCATAATCTTTTCATCTTGAGAAAATAATGTATTTATGGTTTATCAAATTAATAAATCATTTGATTTATTATGAATTTTTTTTTTGAAAGTTGATCATATGGTTCAATTAATGGATTCATCCATTTCATATAATATTTAGTGACAATATAGTTGAGATTTTGAAATATTGATGTGATAGAGGATTATTTCAGAATTAGACTAATTAATTCCTAAAGACATTAAACATCCTATGAGGGTTCTAAGTTTAAATACTTCATAATACTAAGATTTTATTTTAATATCCTAAGTCTAATTCAACCTAATTTAAAGGCCTTATTGACCATTCAAGACTATTGTTTTGAATATTAATATTTCAAGTCTATGTATTGAAGCATAAGTTTTGAAAGGTATTAAGGTTGAAAATTTAAAAGGCAATATGTATGACTTTGTATCAAGACATAAACTTGCATGACATGGTATGTCATTTGGTGATGTTCAAGTGCAATTCATTGGATGGTCCATCTTGGCACATTGAGATGGCAAAGGAGTTAATGTAAAGGCATATTTGAGGCTTTAAGATCTTTGAAGGAGATTTAGTGGCAAGAAATAATTTATGGTGAGATGTACACACCTTGATTCATGGAGATTAGTTAAAGGTTTAGTAAAGGTTTTGTTTATTACTAAGTTTAATTTTTTTGCTAAACTAGTTGATATAATCACTATGTACATCATCGATTAGATGAACCCAATAGAAATTGGACACACGAACAAGATGGTTATGACAAGGCATGGATATTATAAATAGGTTAATTTTCTTTATTTTAGTCATTTTTGAAAGCTTTCTCATGGAAATAAAATGATATCAATTTGGATTTCAAGTTATTTTGAGTTACAGATAAGGATTATGAGTAGAAGAAGCACTTCCAGATATGCCTCGGTGTAATATAAATAAGTTTGAGTAATTGTTTTCTTGTTATTTAAAATGATTTTATGGTTACATGGGAAGAATATGATCTTAGCCTACATGTAAATGAATTCTAAGTTAAGTTTTGTGCATGCATGTTTGAGAAAGTTATATGATGTTTTCAATTTTGTGGATTTAAGTTTTGGTATAGATAGTTATATTGAAATGAATGGATTTAAGCTTAATATATTCTCAGGTTGAGATAAAGATGAATGGTTTTATCATATTTGGGGATGAGATTTAAGATATATAGGTCTTTCTTGTTGAGTATACCCTTAGTTTTGATTTCTATGAGAACATTATAGTATTGTTTGAATATGTTATTTTTAGTTCCAAATTTTGTTGAGACATCAGTTTTGTAAATAGACCCTACATGCACATTCTGTGAATATTTGAAAAGGTTTTAAAAGGTTTTGTTTTACAAGTATCAGTGCCAATTTTGAAATAATTCTTGAGTGTTATGATTTATTAATATAATATGTTGAGCTTTAGGAGACTTTGTTAAATATTACTTAGTTTTGACTCTTTATGAATAAATAAAGCCATGCATGCCATTACAGATTCAAAAGTTTCTCTGAAACTTTGAGTTTTTGAAAATAAATCTGCATATTTGTTACATGAGTATTTGAAGGGATTTCTATCTGTATGTTTTTCATAAATATTTTAGAAAGTTTGAATGCTGGTGGTCAGTTATGAGTTGGAGGGTTATGTCAAAAGTGGTTGAATATATAAACATGACTATTCTTACTATTTTGAAACCATAGTTTCATGCATCAATTTCATTTACAAATCTTGGTTTTCTTTAAAAGAAAGAGCTAGATAAAATATGAAATTATTTTTATATTTACATCTCAGTATCAAAATCTTTGGTTTTGTTATGAAATTAGATATTGAAATAATAGTAATTTGAGGAAGTCAATTGTTTCTCAATTGAGGATTTTGATGAGAAGGTATATTTTGAATAAATGGTTTCTATTTTGAAGTATTATGTGGTGATAAATTTCTAAAAAGCATCAGTCTGGAATCATATTGTAGAACTGTGTTAGGGTTTTATTTAATAATTTGGGCATAATATATTGTACAATTTATTAGTGTTTCATTTTAAAGTTTTTGAGACAGTGTGATATTTGTATCTTAGCAAGTTGTGTTAAGGTTGATTTTTTTTCAAATGATGTTACAAATTGGAGAAATTAATTACTATTCAAATTCATTTTCTATTTAAAGAATTAGTATTGAAAATTTGTATGGTTTTGGTTATGCACAATGAGAACAAAAAATTATGAATATATGTCAAAACATTTTGAAATAAGATTTCAAGTCCAATAACTTAAAATTTGTTTAAGTTAAATAGTCTTTTATGAAAAAATGAATAAAGTAATAAATATGTTTATAGTTATAAGAGAACTATAATTTGGACTCAAAAAAATTAAGTTTGTTCAAAAGAGTCATATTTTGAGGATTTGATTTTTTAATTGATTCTAGAAAGTTGTGGATTGAGAAATATATGTCATGAATAGGAATTTATATTGCAACCATGATTGAATTATTCTAGAATTTGTGTAAGTTTGGTGTGACAAGATATACATTTATGAGTTCATTTTCATAGTCAAGATAGTTTTCAAAGAAATATTCTGATGAAATCAAATAAATATTATACTGATAATTAGATGCAGTATAGATGGTTTGATTTATTGACAATACATAGATTATTTTATTGATTTAGAAATGAAATTTTGTTTCATCTTGAATGTATATATTAATTTTCATATTATATTTAAGATGTTTGGTTGGGACCAACCTAGATCAAATAGAAATAATGATAATCAAGGTTGAGAAAAGTAGGTTTTTGATATAAATGTGAATCAACAGAATCCAAATAAAAATGTCTCAAGGGGTGGTTTCAAGGCTAGGAGATTGTGCCTTAGATTTCATAGGGGTACTAAGATGTCTATTCACTTTGATGCAGTAGATCTTGAGTTTTATAATATCTTAAATAATCTATTTTTCAACCCTATAAACAATAGGGGTAACCACAGATTTTATAGACATAGGTTTGGTACTAGGACTCCATCACACAATAATTTCTCACACCATTTACAAAGTAATCCACATCATTTACCTATCTAATTACCCACTCCTGAAATAATTCACCCTGTTGTTGAACCACAACGTATTCATGAAATCACTTAGCTTGAGAATGAAATAACCCATGCCAAAAAATTTGTCAATCTTGCCTTGCCTTCAGTGTCTAATTAACCTTCATCTTCTTAAAGGGAGCCTATTTTATGATGTATAAAATTAAGTTTGGAGAAGCTTATCAACCAGTAAAA
This sequence comes from Torreya grandis, assembly GCA_037957365.1. NCBI lineage: Eukaryota > Viridiplantae > Streptophyta > Pinopsida > Cupressales > Taxaceae > Torreya > Torreya grandis. The sequence continues at coordinate 1,124,039 of JARHVA010000637.1, forward strand.
AATGAATGATTAAAATTCATCCAAGTACTTCAGATAAGCGACCAGATAGCTAGAATGACATAGATTCACTAATTGAAGTTAGAGCTCTCAAACGAATTAAGCTGAAGATAGATGACCCCTCAAATGATTTAAAAATAAATATTGTTCACTTTCTAGCTATGGATATGGAATATATTGAATGTGTAAATGAGAAAGGGAAGCTTTTAATTCAGGTTCTTTTAGATTCTAATCATTACTAGATGTCTATAGGATGAACTTTTATTTTGAGTGGAACTATAATTGGTAGAATTCTATACTTTCAAACTTGATACTTTGACTTTCAATTTTGATATTTTAGTGATGATGTTTTAGAAAGTATATAAGATTTTAATTTTTTGATATATATATATGCTTAAGTTAATTTTTGAAAATATGCATTATGGTTGATATAAATAGAAATTTCATAAACTTTGATTTATCTATTTTTATTGATATATGTTATTCTATTTTATTATTAATTGATAGGGTTCTCCATCCATTAGATAGTACCCAGTCTATATTCAGAAAACTTGATCCATTAAGACTTTTAAAGTCTTAATTAAACTTAACCTTAACTAATAGCCATTTATAATTAATTGACTTTTAAAGTCAATTAGTTAAATTAAACTAATAACTAACTAAGATTAGTTGTAATTTATTTCAAACCAAGTTTGAAGCATAAAAGGAGATCAAGGATTCATTTTAAGGGGAGGAATAACACAAATAGACCCAATGGTACTTTTTCTGATGGTTGAGTAATTGTTATTTATAGTCCTATGTGTAGAATCCAAGTATTCAATCTAAATAATGATGAACACTTCATTATTTGTGACATTTCATTGATCCAATTTGATTGTAAAGTTGTCTCTCAAGTGTTTGAAAAGAAAGATGATTTCTCAAATAATATATATCAAATAATATATATCTTTTCTGCTAAGACAACTCTCTATTTTGAGACTCGCAAAGTTTATTGTACTTTATATTGGCTTTAATTTTTAATATAGTCTATTTTGTTTTAGATTAATCTTTAATTAATCTATTTATTTAGATTTTATCTTTTACTTTTTTTTAGATTACTCATTTTTTTTAAAGTTATTTCTTAGATATATCTTCTTGTCTATTTTTTAAAGGTTAGATTGTCTTTCTTTGATTATTTTCTCTTTTATGGTATAGATTTGACTTAAATTCAATAAAATTTTAGTTTAATAATTTATAGATATTTATTTCAGATTAATTTGTTTGTAGGTTTAGTCTTAGTCTAGATTGTTTTCTTAGATTAGTTAGATTGCTTAGTCTTACTTCTATTCTTATTTGGTTTTCTTAATAGTTTAGACCTAATTGTTTATTGGTTTTTTTTTCTTCAACTTAGTTGTTTGATGTTAGCTTTATTTTTTTCCTTTAGTTAATTTGTTGGGTACTATTTGTTGTGTCTCTTTTATATTAATTTATGCTTGAATGTTTACTTGATTGAAGATCTATTTATCTTAATTTATCTCAAAACTATTTACTTTATATTTCTAGTTTGTTATCTTGAGTTTACTTCAAAAATTCTTGTAACAGAAACAAGATATTACTTGAAATATATTATTTTACTAAATAAAATTTATTTCATTCAAGAGATTGTCTAATTCATAGACCTTCTCTGTCAAATAGGATATACTACATATATATAAACTGATTCATTATTTGATAAAGTGGATTTCTGAAATTATAATGAAATATGTCATATTTTGTAACTTATTCATAATTTCCCAAAACATTTAAAAAATGCCTCACATCTTTAGGATTGTAATTGAAACTTTAAAACCCTACTATTAGACTGGTATGATTTTAACTTCTCCTTCATGATAGGTGAAAGGGTTGATTAGTTGATGGTACAATTTTCATCATCAAAAGGACTCACTCATGCCAAAAAGATTTTTTTACCTTAAAGGATAAGCTTATCACTTTACTGATTATCCAATTCCTCAACTAGATTAAATCATTACATGTCCATGTTGATGTGTCCAACATGGTAGTCAATGCAATACTTACTCAGCTTGGTGAGGGTAATCTAGATAAACCTATATACTTTTCAAGTAGAAATATTATTCTGTCTAAAAGGAACTATACCACCATAGAGTGTAAGGCATTCTCCATGGTCTATGATCTTCTAAATTTTCAATAATACTTGATGAAAACCTATTTTATTTTCTTCATAGATCATGAAGCATTGAAATATTTGCTTAACAAACCAATTTCGCATTGTTGTACTTGTTGTTGGATAGTGTTATTTCAAGAGTTCTAGTTCTCCATCGTGGTCAATCCTGGTAAGGATAATTTTGGTCCCAACCATTTATTAAGAATGGACTCTAGTAAACTGGCATATGCCATCAAGGAAGACTTACCTCACATTCAGTTGTTTCATGTCTCACACATTCTTGAAGGTGTAGAGGACATAGTAGCCTTTTTGACTACTAGATCAGATCTAACTCATTTAAGCACTCTAGCCAAGAAATAACTCATCATTTGCATTGCTCCATTCTAGATCATTAGATGAGACCTTTATAAGCTTGGTTGAGATAAGGTACTTAAACATTGCATTATGAAACACAAGCACATTGAGGTACTCTATGAGGTCTATGAATATGTTATCAGAAGACATTATGCTAAAGAAGCTATCATGTAAAACATTTTGTTAGCCAATTTATAGTGGCCTACACTTTTCAAAGATGTTAAGATTTACACATGCCAATATGATATTTTCCAGTGTATGGGAAAGCCCAATCAGAGGGATGTAATCCACTTCATTTTATTCTATTACAAGAACCTTTTTAAAAGTGGGATATTAAATTTGTTAGCCCCATTAACCCATTAGGATGATTTAATGGTTCATACTATGTTATCATTGCAACTAACTATCTCACTTGCTAGGCTGAAGCTATACCGACATGAGATTATAGTATGGCTACTATTGCACATTTCATCTAAGAACATATTATTATAAGGTTTGGTTACCCACTATGTTTTACTAGTGACCATGATACTCACTTCTTCAATGAGATTATCCATGTCTTATTGGCCAAATTCATGATTTCTCATCATAAAACCATACCATATCATCCCCAGGGTAATGACACTACTGAGGCATTCAATAAGATTTTGGGTAAAACTTTAACCAAGATATGTAATATTGGATGCATTGACTGGGATTGTTAGGTGTCTACAATTCTTTGGGCTTATCAGACCACCTACAAGTGCCTCAAAAAAATTACATCATTCAATCTTGTATTTGATACTGAGTTAGTTCTTCCAGTAGAGTTCCTAGTTCCCTCTCTTTGCATTATGCACATTAGAAGACTAGACAATGAAACATCATTGAAAGCATGCCTAGATTCTTTACTACAATTAGATGAATCTAATTTTTTTTCACATTGGAGTTAGGATGTGGAGAAATAAAAATAAAAAGGCTTGGCATGATCTCCACCTCAAGAATAAGACTTTTACTCATGGAATGCAAGTTATAATATATGACTCCAAATTCACACGCCACTCATAGAGGCTTCATGTTCACTACAATGGTCCTTTTATTATTAAAAATATTTTGTCCCACTAGTATATATCACTTAAAATGTATAAATGGCTAATTTATTCCTAGTCATTATAATGGTAGTCAGTTGCGACTGTATTTTTCTACTTGAGTCTTTCTTGTTTGTACCAATAAGGCATATGTTATTAGTTTAAGAATTATTATTTTCAATAAAGTATTGACTTAGTTGCACGCCATTTTTGTAGTTTTGTAATCATTTATAATTTGATACTTATATTCTCATGTAGGTCCATGAAGCACTATTAGTGTGGGGTAAGGGGTGTTACATGTATTAAGTATCAAGATATGGTCTATAGGGATATGTAAAGAAGCAAAGGCATGTAATTGAAAGTGTATGAGGACAAAATCTATATAAGATGTGGCCCATAACCATAATCTCACTAGATAAATAATGATTCCTACCTTTAGTATGAATATTCAAATTTACCTTAAGGTGTCATGCACTTTGGGAAATGTGTGAGATGAGACATGTCATTAATACAAAGAGGTAGTGGTAATGGTAAGTGTACCAATATCACATCATGGAAATACTATTGGTCACATTTACTACATGAAGTGATGGTCAAAGAGGGGGTAGTAAATGTAAGTTACCCATTCAAACCTATAAAAATACAAAGTGGTTCATTTCACATTTTACTATTACTATGATTGAGAATTTATAGAGCTAAAGGAGTGAACTTGAGTTGTTAAAAAACACATTCATTCAAGTGTAGAGTTTTGATTTTAAATTGATTATTGATCTTATTATGTGTTTTAGCTGAAATCAACAACCATAACTAGGAGAGTTAGAAAGATTAATAGAATTTATTGAATTTCAAGTTGCAGAGGTCAGTATCCAAATTTAACAGACATTAAATCAAGAGAGTTGAGGCACTTACCAAAAAATGTATTTATTTGGTAACATTAGATAGTTGTGCCTTAACCTTTGAGCTCCATGAAGGGTGATGTAACCTAAAAAAGGCCCAACACAGTGAACTAATACCTATCATTCTAGAGAAATAAAGCTAAGTATTGGTGTAAAAATGATGTTAATTTGGGAAGAAACACCTGAAGAACAATGTGTGATTGTAGAAGATGAAAGAACAAGGATGGTGAGCTAAATTAAAAATAAATCTCAAGTGTCTCCACCTCTACCCTTTTTAGTTGAGGAAATTTAGTACCTTAAGATGGTGTTACATGACAAAAATTGGGTATCCAATGTGCCTACCTGCACTATCTTTGATTAAAATCATCAATATCTTAAGAATGAATTATAACTACAAAATTATTATAGAGTTGAGTGCTATAACACTAGGAGTGAGTTGGTCTATGAATTAAATATTTTCAATGCCTTAGACTCATAGACTCTTCCAACCATTCAACCTACCCTACTTTGGAAGGCCTATATAAGTGGTCAAGTTTTTAATCTCTCGTGTGCATGAGTAATATATATACCTTGTTGGGTATCAAATAAGAATCATGGCTAAAATAATTAGTAAAGTATCAGGGTTATAATTCTCAAGCATAGATCTTAAATATGATCTAGAGGACATGATAGAGATAGAGAAGACAACTATGGCACTTGAGTACTAAAAATAAGACCATACTATGCATATCAAAAATATTTAGAATCCTAGCCTATAAGTGGTCTTGAAAATTATAATGATGAAGGTTGGTGGTAGAGATAGATGGAAGGAGGTAGACATGGACCACCTATATGTTGCATACCAAGTTAATGAGGGGATAAATTATAACTTGTCACTTTATTTTACTAATAAAACCATAAAAGATGTAGAGAAAGCTCACCGAATGCCCAACCATAGGTTTTTATGGGGCATGTTCTTATTACTAATGGTGTTTAATGAAATTGGTGTACCTAACTACACCTATAGAGAATTGAAATGGGCATACTTGCCTAAACATAATTCACCTAAAGAGTGATACAAGGCATTCATTTACCTTGGACCGATTACTTCATCCTATAAGCTCAAGATGAACTCATGGTATGATGGGATGAAGGAAGCCTTTGGTAATGAGTGGTATGTTCTAAAGGACTTGCCTACATAAGTTAGAAATCAAGCCAAGTTTGCTATAATGCAACACTACTCCCTTATGTGCATCAGGATGGCCCCACCTAGAGAGTTTTTTGCTTGGCTAAAACTTCCTTATGCTTTCACGATGCAGTCTTTTATGAAATTTATCAACTGAATATACGATGCACAACCATTGACACTTGAAGTTAAATAAATTGACTTAGAGACTCACACTCTCTGCTAGATGTATAGATACCTTGAGAATAAAGCCTATAGAGAAAGGGTTGAGTAAGATATAATCGACATCAAGATGTATCAAACCTTGGTTGGGGATTCCATTCATACTCTTTTCTATATGTTGAATCCAAAGAAGAAATATTCAAGAAGCATAGAGCATGAAAAATAGAAACTCCCCTTAGTGCTACCACTAAAAAGGAATCAAAATTGATATGGGCATGATTCTAGCACAAGATCTCATCCATAAACTTTAAAAAGGTAAAAGACTACCTAGGCACCACCAAAAAGGGATCCACCAGCATGTCAACCAAAAATCCCATCACCAACTACACAAACTTCTCATTTTGAATAGGAGATAGAAGAGCCTAAGGATGGTGGAAAAGAAGAGCTAAGAGAGATACCAGGAGGGAACTTGGAGATAGCCAAAGTTTTACAATAAGACACTAACTCAGAGAATACACCCTCCCTAATGTGGAAAGAAGAGACCACCCTTGAGGAGACACATATGGACTTTGAAGATCTACTTGGTGAAGAGAGGGATGGCTCTAAATCAAAATGACTAAATGGCATTGAAATCAAGACAACTTCTTAGGACTAGGACATAGATGTCAAGATACTTGAGTGGGATCTTATAAAATGGAAAGAGCCAGTTAAATTTGTGGTTAGAATAGAAAGGTCTAATGCAACCACCAACCTCTATAACCAATACCAAAAAGGTGTCCTTGACCAACTATTACATTTACATTCCTATATTACTTAGGAGGATAAAAATACTCAAACCTGACATGAGATGTCATTATTACTCAACATGTACAATGAAAAACACCATTTTGAAATGCATTTTGATAGTCTTGTATTAGATCCATTAGTGGTGGTGCTGCCCATAACTCTTTGGGTAGATTCTTGTTAACTTACTTCTATATGGACTAGTGTGACACTCTTAAAACTAACATCTGAGGTCACATGATATTTTTTTTGTATAATATGATGCATAGCAAGATGAATAGAAACATACCAAGGTGGTGGATTTATACAATAAAGAGGTTGCCACCCACATAAAATTAGAAGAAGAACTAGCTGATCTAAAGCCCCTGTTAGAGCTAGAGATAGTCACTAATGTAAAAACACTAAATATTTTTGAGGATATATTGAGCCAAGACCTATCACTCATAGATATATTCCATTTAGCTAGTGAGGCAATGATAAGTTGGAGACCCTTTTGGACCTACTATTGAAATAGTGCAAAGAGTAGGCTAGGCCAAGAGATTAAAAAGTATGGGCAATGAAATAGTTTACTGAAGTAGTAGGGTTGTGAAAGCACACCTTGCATAGAGTTAGAGATGTTATTCCCATTACATATGGGGTTTTTAATAAGCCAACATGGCCTATAATTTTTTTATAAGATTGATTTCAAGTAAAATATATTCAATGCTAATAATTGGTTTATATAACCCTCTTAATAAAAGACTACATTGAGTGCACAAAAGCATTCAAGGATGTAGAAGCTATGGAAGAGATAATAAGTGTGTAATAGTAAGAAATAAATTCTAACTTTGTGTCACTCTGAGGACATATTGTATCTAAGTTCATCACACTTGAGGACTTTCATAAGGATGCTTCCACATCCCTTGAACATTTGGTCAATAAAGCAAGCGAGTGTCCCAACTAACCTAAGAAGAACAAAAACCTAGAAGTAGTCATTGAATAAATAATAACAAAGATGCTCAACACCTTATCACATTGGGAAGGTGTCAAGAATCAGATTGAATAGATTGATCCTAATTTTTTGGTAGAATCCAAAATTGGTGTTTAGTTCAGGATGGACTAATTTCATAGTGTGGGATGATGTTGGACCTTAAATTTTGGTTGTCTTTTGATAGTAGTGTAGAATAAGCATGGCATGAAAAAATCATGGCACATGGAAGGAACATGTCACAAAATTTATACAAGTACAGAATACCATGGTATAAGAGATCATGATGTGAGAAGACCCAATTAGATAAGATGCATAATAAATGGAGAACCCAAGAGTGAAGTTCTCAAAATATCAATAGAAGACATGGGGAGTGCACAGGAAGTAGCTGATAGTTAAGGAGTGATTCTTAGGGATGGAACAAACTAAAATCATGCATGATTTTAGAACCTACTTGCATGAAGATAGACAATTGACAATGAGGATCTAGCACTAAATGATAATATAGGGACACAAAGGCTTGGGTCCTTAGGAAAATAATGTAGTCAACTTCCATACTCTTAGTGCATTGGAGATCATTGGCTAGTCATTGAAAGTGCCATCACTATTGTAACTACTTGGTCATGGAGAACCAAGTATAAATACCCCTATTTAGAGATTTGTAATGTTGTTGATCATTATTTCATAATGATTGATTGATGTTAATTTTTATTAGTGTAATCAAGAATTTCATTATGATATTACTATTGTATTTTAATTTATAGCTAAGCTTTATCATTGAGTTACACCTTGCTTTTGTTATGTAACTTTTCAATCTATTATGAATATGATGAATATAATTTATTTTATCTGAACGTTATCATGTGGATTCTAGAAACAACAATGTTGGTCATTTTAATTGTTTTTATTCATTTAACTAAACTTAGGCCCATAATTGCATATTTATTTTTTGGTTAGTTATTGAATAAGGTGAACATTCAAGCATTGACATATGTTAAGTATACCTTTGTGTGACAAAACCCATGAGAACTATTCCCTCACTACATCTTTTAGGTAAATGTGCAAGAACCTTAAATATTATGTGAAATGCCAATATGCCAACTTGTTGGATCTTAGTCACTTTAGCTTACACCTAGATAGGAAATTAGCCAAATATTTGGACACTCTATCAATATAATCTAAACTATTCACATGTCATGATCTAACAAGCATGGTGGGTAATGATGGAATCAAAACTAGATGGAGTTCTTGAGCCACCCACACATGAGGATTGAGTAATCCATCAACTCAATCAAAAACTATTCATCGATTGATCACTATATACATTCTAAAACAAGTGTCACTAATTTTATTCATTGATTTACACACCCATTGAGGTGTATTCTTTCCTTTCCTCTCTCATATCTCTTTACTCAATTCACTTAGCTTTTACTTCTTTACTCAATTTAGTCTTTTGTTTTTTATCTCTTAAGTAGAAATAATTTACACATGTTTTACTTGTAGGATATGCATTAGAGCATGATTCAGATACTCAAACCTAGCTTCACATAGTTAGACCCAGCTTCATGGGCTTCACCTCTTATATAAGTCCAAGTACACTTCTTTTTCCTTTATTCCATTCATTTTTCTTTATTGTATTTCTAGAATAAAGGGGGGTAAATGTAATCACTTACAAGTGGTATTTGAGTGTTAAGAGTGCTATTTAAGACTACCTATCCCTATATTAAAACTAGACCTATCGTAGAGCATATTATCACACTTATTCAACCTTCTTGTAGGCCACAAGCATCCCTAGTCATCCTTAAAGCAGTCCCAGACCCTCATTTATGAATCTTGGCCCTTCATGCCTAGTGTTCTACCACTTTGACACTAGTGTCATAATAACAACTCTAGTGCCACATGGCGTTAGTGTCCCAAAAATTATGCTAATATACTTCCCTGTATTTTTTACAAATGAATATTTTTTCAAAACTAGAACCTCTAAGGGTCTGCTTAGACCTCTTTTATGCTAATAAATACATCAATTTTATCCCTCTAATTACTAGATAGAAATCATATTAAAAAAATACATTCAAACTTATAACAAGTTATAAAAAATTAAGGTTATCAATCCCTATTCTACCCTACTTATGCATACTACCATATACAATAGTCTTAAGCTTAGATTACCTAGATCTCTAGTCTCAAGCACATTCAAGGCACTCAAGGCCACTATCACACTAGCTTCACTTGTAATTATACCAGCACTTAGGTGGGATAGATTACATCAGGATTGATCCCTCCTTAGAGTATTGGTATGTAGGCAAATCTCATCATAGTAAGGTGTTGAGGATGCCCAACCTACCCTAATAACAAACACACTTTTTAGCTCACATCAATTGAATACCCTAATTACATGGAGGATTAGGTTTTGATCACAAAATCAGTCATTATAGGTGATATACATGGTTTCAAAACTTGTGCATGTAAGAATAGACCTTAGAAATATAGATATGAGTACACATAGAAGCTCATGATGGTCTTGTATAGAGGATACTACCACCAATATGAGGACACTACCACCATATTTCCAATAATGGTGCAACTATCCAATTGTTGTTCTACTATTTAGAAGGGGATCTGACACCAAGATCTTGTTTATGGCATTCATACCATCTTCTATCCATTTTCCAACACCTAAATCATCTGTCTTAGTTATTTTTTAGTTAATTTCTTACTTGCATTATTTATTTATTTTTTTAGAAAAGTTAAAACTAATCAATTATGTAATAAATTAGTGGCTATATTTATTTCATATTGTTACCCTAATTTAGTCTACTTAGCTCTTTAATAAATATAAGATTTACATCTCTAATTCCTAATAGGTTAAAACAAAATGACAAAGAAGTGATTTACTTAACTTGTTATGATACTAATGTAATTCTAGATTTAAAACAAGTAAAAAATAAGATGGAAAGAGATTCTAGAATAGTCATCAAATTTTGGCTATGACATTTCTAACACTTTGGATAGTAATGTCAGCCTTAGATAATTTTATTGATGTTATTATCTATGTTTGATGCTAGACACCTATACAAAATACCTGATGGAATAGGATGCAACCACCTAGATAATTCTAGGTTTTGCTTCACCTTTACTCTGGTACATTTAGATTTAGGTCATAGACTATCATTCCATATGAAATGATAAACCATAATTATCCATCTTCATAGTGACCTTGGTGAAAAATGAGTTAGTAGGTACATGGTGTTGAGATAACTAAAAAGACTCTATTGTCAAAGGGCACTATCTACATATCTAATACTCTAGAAGAGAGCCTCAAAATCATGTAGTTATCCCCTATGTGTTACCTTATGTGTGAATAATATAATATATGCAAATCAAGTACAATAATGACCTAGCTTGTAACTTGGTAAATTAAGATCTCAAGCTATTCCTTTAGCACTACAAACCTATATATATGTGATACCTATGACTGGTATGGAAATAGAAAAGATTTATTCAATTAAATTATTGATAGAGTGTTTTTGATAGGTGAGGAATGAATGAGGGTTGATCTTGTATTTATATCAATCCCTTTAGAGTAATTAATTACATTAAAACCCATAGGCTAACCATTAGAATACACTTCATTTATATATTGTATGAATTTAGGGCACTTGACTCTTGTATCAGGACAAGACAATTGCATTGATGTTACTATTTGTCCCATATGTTAGTGTCCAAGGAGCAAAAAAGTACGTATAGGTTCAGAACTTGTAGAGATGGAAGATAAGTACTTTTTAAGCATTGTGGGCAAGATGAAAGACCGAGGTCATCAACATAAGACTAGTCAGACTAAGAGATATAGGCCAAAAGGCACAGAGACAAAGTAAATACGAGACATGTGGAAATGATAAAGGTAAGGAATTGAGAGTAACAACCAAGGTCTAAGTTTGTAAAGTGTACAAGGCTAAGGTGCTATATAATCATAAAATATCATCTACATTTACCCTCTTTTAATATAGTAATAACATTTTTAATGTAAAAGAAAGGAATACATATTTGGATGTGGATATATACATTATATTTATTTGTACCCAACTTAAGTGCTTTGCTAGTGATTGACCTACAACTAAAAGCATATTATAATATAAAATTAGTGTACATAATTTGGGTTTAAAGCACTTGAAATAGATTGAAATTAAAAGAGTAATGTTTATGAGTACACTTGTGTGTTAATATAACCGCCTTGCCTATTGGCAATTTTTTTTTAAAAAGAAATATCATTGTAAGGATCTAAAACTAATACTAGGACAATTATAGATAAATATTTAAAGTGTATATATCTAAGGAGATAAAGAGAGATATTGAAAGGCACATGCCCCCATCTTTAGACTAATGGTAAGTTTCCACCTGACAGTTAATATTAACTCAACCATACAACCCAATGATAGTTATAACCTAGTGAGGTTGGATAATCAATTCCAACTTGAAAACTTTACAAGATTGAATGATTTGATTACCTCAACCATACCAAAAAAAGAGTCAACTACTGTAGTAACTTGGCTCAATAAAATTCCATAAAAGTATGTAGGGTATCAATACAAAAACATTCTTGATATAGAAACAGTCTATAAAATATTTTTAGAATCTACAACTGATTTAAATTTTGAAATATCAGGCACATATTTCATAGAACATGCACTTTATATGTCTTATATTGAAACTATGTATAATAATAGTACTAATGTATAGAATTTTGTCACAACTAAGAATCTGAATTATATAATTTTGTGCTTTAGTTAGTTTAGATAACTAAATAAGTGTGGAGGATGTGCTTTCAAAGTATCCCTGTAATATCCCATGTGAGTGACATCCATCCCTTACCAATTGATATATTAGGCAACTCAATCACATGGTTATAAAAAATTGAATGGTTCCCCCTTTATTACTAATGGATTAATGCTCCCAAATGAATAAATAAAAATTATTTAAATTATAATTTCACATCTTAAATATATATTCACATATCATAAATTGATAATATTTAAAATTGAAATTAAATAGGTCTTAGGCTTCCTAAAGAGCTTATGAGCCCTATCCCATAATTCTTCTAAAAAAACCTACTTTCTTATATCTTAGACTAATTAGTAGGCATTGACCTACTTGGTGGAGTATTTTATAATAAATGTAATTTAAAATTAATTGTTGTAAGGATTCCATATAAGTATTTAAGAGAATTTATTATGTGTAACACTTTACATCTAATAAAGTCCATAATATATAATAAAAATATGAGTCCTTCTATGACATGAAAATACCATGCAAGGGAGGGTACTCCCTTCATTTAATAAGATTAGGAAGAGGAATTTGACTCCCTTATTTTATTTTTGAACTCTTGGCTTTTATTTAAGGGTTCATTTTTTTGGTGAATAAAAAAAAAACTTCAAGTTAATATGGAGGGTTGATTTTTGGGGAAGAAATTGGTGGAAGGAGGAACTTGGGAGGAGCTTGTTGGAGCTTTAGAAACTTGGAGGAGTTTAGAAGAAACAAGATTGGAGATAAGGTTATTTCCTTTTTTTTTTAATTAATATTGATAACTCTTAACAAATTAATAAAATATATATTTCTCTCCTTCTCCTTAAATTTTAGAGATTGAAAATAGAAATTTGTTCATTATTGAATTGTATCATATTTTGAAGAAATGATGTCTCACCCTCACCTTAAATCTCTTATTATCTTATGATCTAATTTTGAAGGCAAAATTTATTATTTTAAATTATTAAAGAGAAAATAAGATTAGTGTTTGTTGTGTTGTTATCTCTCTCCTTCTCCTTTTGAATTCTCGCCTATATTTTTCTCACATTGTAAAAAAAATGAAAATTGCTTTATTGAATTTGTATAATTTTTTGTCAAGAATTTTATATTCTCCTTCTTGTATTACTCATTTGAGTTTACATGTCAAATGGAAATTTATTTATTAGTGAAAATGTAAATATATGTACATAGGCATTTTAAATAACTAAAGTTTTTTTTTAAAAAAAAAAAAAAACACTTAACGCATTTTAAAGGTATATATGCTTTTATTATCATTGATATTTCAATTGTGTGTGTGTGTGTGTGAAATTAAAAAATAAAATAAAAACACAAAATACACACACAAGGTGGGATGAGTCGGCCAAGCCATCACCCATATATATATATATATATATGAAATTAAAAAATAAAATAAAAATACAAAATACACACAAAGTGGAGTAGGTCAGCCAAGCCATCACCCACTCATTTATATTGAGAGGAGGGGACAACGACACAATTAGCTGTCCCAAACCTTTATTAAAGTGGGATTGGGCGACCGTTATGCAGCGAGTCCTAACCCCCATTTATGGGAGAACATTGGTTGGGTAACCAACTACCCTACTTCATAAAAAAGTGATGACTGCACAACCACTGCTTAGTTTATATTTAAAATAGAAGTTATATATATATATATTAACTTTTATTTTATCCCCGTATATATATAAAGAGAAAATAAAAGTTTTTTAATGAGTATATACACAAAGACTTGCCTTTCACATTGACTTTTTTCTTTGAATTTTCATCTCCAAATCTTTTCCCCTGCAAATGAAATAACTGAAAAAATGAGAATTAAAAAAAATGGTAAAAGACTTTTATAATGTTTCAAGATAACTTAGGGCAACTCTTGAATCCTTGAATCCAATGGAAGATAATCTCCAATCTAATGAAAGTGATTTAATGTATCACACGATAAGACAAAAATGAAGCTTTTGAATTTATTGCATTTGATTTTTGTTATTTAATTTTTTTTTTACACCATTTATTAAATAAGTTATTTTCTCTTTAAGCTATAAAAAAGGTGTTATTTAATTCTTTAAGAAATTATATATATATATATGTGTTATCAATTTATTACATGGGAATAATTTGAGGTGGGATATTACTATTTTAAACATTTGATTTCTTATAATTTATTTCTTTATTGAATAGAAATAAATAATAAAAGAGTTTTAACTAAGTCTTTAATGAATAAATATATTGAAAATAAATTTTAGTAAGTTTATTAAATTATAATAATTAGGATATGACATTTAATAAATTTAAATGTTTAATTTAAAACTTTGTTACCTCAAAATAATGACATCGATATTTTTCTACGTTATTCAACTTGATTTATAAATCTTTTTGGAAATTAAGCTAATTAAATATCTAAACTGGTTAATCATCGAAATTAAGAATTAAAACTATTTTCATTAGGCTATAGGATAAGCAATCAATACTCAGATGAATTTTAAACCTTTCAAAAAACCTTTAATTATTATCTCTCATGGACGCCTTTTATAAGAATAAATTTACAATGACCCTTTATCACCCCAAAGTTATTTCAAAATGGATTTTAAATAAATACTTAAATTTAAGTTTTTTTTCAATTTTTGAGACTTGAAATTGATTCCATTAGGTTGTAGAATTTGCCAACAACTGTTAAATAATTTTTTGGCTCTTTGATAATAGATATTTAAGGCCTTTTTTGGAGATATTTTGCGGTGATAGAAATTACTCTCATTTCTAGCCTCTAAAGGCAATTTGGAATCAACATAGTTAAAATACTTACAAATGCTATTTTTCAAATATGAAAGTTTTAAACAAATTATTATAGATTTAAATTATCATCAAAAGAATAAAATAAATTTTACTCTTAAATTTACTATTTTTTCTATGGTGATTTCGTAACCTATTTATTTAGAATTTTGAAGGGCAAGTTTTCTAGGTAATTAAAGTCACTTTGGAATAGTTTATTAAATCATGATTTTCCCTCGTTATAAAAATATTTTATTTCCTAAAACACAATATTTATAACTTAGATAATTAAATTTTGTGAAAATAAAAATTTATCCTCTTATATCAGATTTAAACTAGAGGTACTTTTGTACCTAATTACTAGTATGAAAATTAGTGTATTTAATCTCATTTGGAAAGGTCTTATGATTGCACTAGTTATTTTAGTACCTTTTGGAATTTATAGTTTGATTCATGGCTACTCCACACTATTTTATATCCTTCTTATACTTTTTGCCGTAGTTCAAATTTCAGACTGCATTTGCAAATATTTGTGTCTAACCTTAGTTGCAAGTGCATGGACTCGGGATAGGGCCCACTTGAAGTCTTTTTGGTTTGTAATGTTCGAACAAATATTTGTTTTTGCATTCAAATTTAGTCTTGTGTACTTGCATACTTCTCATATGTAGGGAGGTACTTGTAACTCTTATTAGTATTTAGTTATGCTTAGGTCAACTAGTGACCATAGGGTTACCCATAAGGAGTAATAATGTTTTTCTTAGTCATGTAGATGATTGGTGAACTTTTATTGTCTTAAAATTTAAACTAAAAATCATTTATGAATGGGTGGACTACAATATCCTTGACTCTGCATGTGATGGGATCATTGTAGATTTGTAGGTAGTTCAAGAAGTGGGCACGAGCTTAAGAAACTAACCCTTAGGATGCCCTCCTAGTGTGGGCAATTGAAAATTAACTTTAGTTTGTTATTATAACACATGCTTAGATTATTTAATTCTTAGTATGATTTCTTAATCATAAATAGTATGATACTCTTCCTTATGCATGTGTTTATCATCAGTTTTAACATCATAGTTTTCTTAGTTGATTAGCTATTATAGATAGTTACCCCTGTTGATTATTGATATTTGAGCTTATTCTCTCCCATATTAACCTTGGACACCTTTTAAGATTCATTTGAGAGATTAAGCTTCTCTAAATAACATAACTCAGAGATTGTAGAGTCATTGATCGCATTAGAATAAGAGAATATAAGTTCTTAGTCACCCCTAATTCTTGTTATGAAGTTGTATAGAAGTGTTTGGATAAGCAATTACACTTTGCGATGTCATAGATAGTGATTGATGACCTTAAGATGTGTCATTTATTAGAGTAGATGACTAGAGATTTAAAATATCACCTGACTGACATATTAGTTTCTTTGTTGGCTTAGATTGCCAACTAGATTGTTTGGTGATGATGTCTCATGGAGGAGGCCATCACAAGTGTAAGGATACCTACATCAGACCCTAATTCTATGGAGTGGATATGTAGGGTTTCCATTTTTTTTTGGATGTATTGGGTTTATGTTCTTAGGGTAGGTTAGGGGTATTTATCATCTTCCTTCATGTTGGGCTCATATGTCTTTGTTTGGATATATATGTTTAATCTTAATTTAAGTTTGAATTTGATCCTATGTGGTTATTTTTAACCATTTCACTTTAAATTGGATAGTTTCTTTATCTTGAGTACCTTAAGAGTAAATTTATATAGTGTTAGATGACTCTCCCTTGGTGAGATTTAAAGTGATAACCCTGTGTTAATTAGTTTTTATTCAATCTCATTTTTTTCCCCTTGGGTTTTGATCGGGTTATGTGTGAATAAATTTATGATCCTTTAAATTAACAAATTATAATTTAGTACTTCTTAATAATGTGATTTATCTCACTTCCTTAATTAGGATATTACTTATTAATTTTATTTTAACCTCTTGTGCTTGTATTCTAATCTTAGGTAGGCCTCATGATGGCAAGCAAAGGTATTAAATAAATTTTATAATAATTGTCTGTGTTACACTCCAATTACACCTTGATTGAATTAAAATAGTTAAACATTAATCAATCGTAGTTAATAAATAAAAAACATTGAAGTAAGATAAAAAAAAATTTACATGGGTTTTGAGACAATAATTTTAGGCATTACATTTTGGTATTAGATCCAAGTTTAAAGATTGGGATCTCTAGGACATATAATTGTAGTTTTTTATTTTCTAATTTTATTTTATTTTATTTTTTATATTATAATATGGAGCCCATGGGTAGCATGGGTAGCTCATGAAATGAAGATCATCAAGAACCATCACTTAAATAACCAGTATAGATAAACCAATAAATCCTCCAAACACTTCAACACTTAATGAATGTTTTGAAGGAGACACTACCCTAAGCTTAGGGTATACCTAAACCCCTCTATGTCAACCACAAGTGATGTGCCCCACATAATAATATAAACTATAGTGTCATAAATAATGTTACTTTAGGGTTTGCATTAGACAATAAATAGAGGTGTAAGAGAGGTTATCTTGTTCTCCATACATGATGACTTCACTTTATTTTGGAAAATGTGTTACCCCAAGAAAGAAAGCAAACCTAGTTCGAGTATGTCAGCATGTAAAGGCTATACCAGTAGATATTTCAAGTGCAAGACCAATAAACCTTATTCATAGGCTTGCTACTTATATTGGGTGTGGGATACTTCATTTGAGATTACCCACTCAAGGCAAGGTTGACCTCTGGATCATCTAAGGATGGATGATGTGGTTGGATCGAGAATGACTCAGCTTTTGAGGAACATCATGCTAAGGGCATTAGGGAACTAGGTGTAAGACCACCAAAACCTTGAGATGGGGTCGATTGTGGGCTCAAATTTTATTTTATTTATAATATGCTACTAAAGTTAGTGATCTAATATTTTTTTATGGAGCACTAGGTGCCAATGTTGTACTTTTGAATATTCAATGGATATTTGATACGATATTTTAAACTTTGATTTATGAATGAAAAATATCTACTTTAATTTATATATTTATTCATAAATAATCACTTACCATGGCATTTTGAGATAATCTTTCCTTTTAAAAGGATCTAAATCTTGTGATAAATAGAACTTAAATTATGATGCTTGTATAAAAAATTGTTATGTGATCATAGAGTGAGTATGTCATGGTATTGATATAATATTGTGTGTGAAGCCCAATTATTCTCTTGTGAATGTGAATATGTTATGAAGTAATTTGTGTTTAACTCCTATTATAAAAATGTGTTGTAAAGTAACTTCTGATCATGTAAACATTTGATACATAAGTGAAAATTATTGTTATGTAGTAATATGTTGTGTTGTGTAACCCTGCATCGTTGCTCTAGTATTTAGGTACTAATGCAAGTATGCGATTAGAGGGTATAATAGAAATATATTTATATTAGTTTATACTAGGTCATGGGCTAGAAAGGAGAGATTCTTGTACGCTGAAAACCCACTTTTCCCCATTGCATGAGGTAGCCACCTAATTATTTTAGGTGTGTGCACCATGAGTGCCTTAGGCACCATGAGATATTCATTCATAATGGTCACTTTATAAATTATGTGCTCATTCAACCACCTCTTAGTGGTTTTCAAAATAACAACCTTTTATGAATTATAGTTGATACGGCCTTGTGAACCTTTGGGAAAAGTATGGAAAGACTAATGTTTTACTCTTACCTCTAGGAAGTAATTGAGGCTTATATTATTCCTTCTCCCTTTGGGTGAGTTTATTAGCCACATAGTGTCATAATGTGTAATTTTTGTTAAATTTTTGTGCCCTATTTTATTTTGATTTGATTGTAATTTTATGTTGTTTTTTGAAACTAACACTTTTGTTCTCTTGAATCTATTTTTTTTTATATAGATATTTTGTTGGTTTCAAATTACTTTGATTGGAATTTTAGTTTTTTCTAATATGACCATTTAGATATCACTTTATTACATAATAGATATGGTTTATTGATAGTTAGTATTTCTTTTGAAATATCTCTTTAAGACCATTTGACATTTGTTTTAGTTATTGGATCATGTTGGTGAGGTTTTGTTGTTTTTATGTTTGAATGCTAGTTTCATGAATGTCATGATGTGATTATTATATGTATGTTGCATGTATGGGGGATAAGAAGTAGATTGGAATATAATTAGAGGATGTGATAAGCTAGCTTGAAAGGTCAAGTTTTAATCCATTCTCCTGCCCACTAGACGTGACGGTTTCATATAGGATTTAGCCAAAGCACGTGTTATCCTAGTTTTGGGAGGTCTAAGAAGAATCCTTCTTGGGAGGTCTAAGAAGTTTGTGTGAATTTATATATAATTTGGATATAGATTATGTTTAATTATTTATTGGGAGATCTAAGGAGGTTATTTTTAGAACACAATAATTGCTTGATTATTTCAACCTTGATATTGTACAATTAAGATGACACTTGATGTTATTTCTAAGCATTGCTCAATATTGATTTATGTGGTTCTACCATGATTTATTACTTGTTCTTTACCTTGTATGTTCACCATGGGATGACACACATTTTTTTGTATATGATATTACAAGAGATGGATACTTGTACACAGATTCATTTTATTATTTTGACAAAAAATGTCTATGATATTAGTTGATTCATGATAGATAGTGGTTATTAGTATTGGTTAGTGTTGGTCGATGTTTCTCAGTGTTTTTCAGTACGGCTTGGTCATGGAATGGCTTTAATATTAGCATGTGAACTCTCACCATGGGATGGCACATAACTTAGTCAATCTATTATCATAGTAGAATAATATTATTAGTATATATGTTGCTTACTATAATTATATGTCGGTAGAATATCTTGGATTTTAGTTGGGTGAGATAGATTTGGATGATAGTGTGACAGTTTGACACTATGGGTTATGCCTTAATAAAATTAATATTTATATTAACAAAAAAAAATCTTCTTAATTACAAGAAAGTCAATTTCATAATAATAGTAAAAGATGTTAATAAGTCCAAAATGTGAATAAGATAAAGCTTTGAAAATAATTTAATTGACACGAAGACATGATTGAAATTAAATAATTTTTTTGAAACATAAAGAAAATGTGTTGGTTTGAGTTACACTATTTATAACCTAGTATGTGTTATAGTGATGTTTGGTTCTTAAATATCTTGTGTTAGTTCAGTGCTTTGAGAATGATGTTTTTATAATGGGGGAGTATGTAATAACCTATGTGAGGGACATCCACCCTTAAAATTGAGAAATCAAAAAATCTAATTGTGTAGTTATGAAGAATTTGAATTATAGTTCCTCCTTTGTTACTAATGGATTAATGTTTCTCAATAATTAAATAATAATTATTTAAATTATAATTTCACACCTTAAATATATATTCACATATCATAAATTGATAATATTAAAAATTAAAACTAAATAGATCCTAAGATTCCTAGAGAGCCTATGAACCCTATCCTATAGGTCTTCTAGAAAACCTACTTTCTTAGATCCTAGTCTAGTTAGTAGGCATTGAATTACTTGGAGTATTTTTCAAGAAAGGTGATTTAAAATTAATTGTTGTAAGGAGATCATATGTGCATGTAAGATAATTTATTAATTATAAGACTTTACTTCCAATAAATTTTATAATATGCAAGAAATGTGATTTTCTATGACATGAAAATACCCATGCAAAGGAGGGTACTCCATTTAATGAAATTTGAAGATGAATTTGACTTCCTTTTTTTATTTTAAAACTCATGGCTCTTATTTAGGGGTTCATTTTTTTATGAAGAAAAAAAATTCTTTAAGTCATTGTGGAGGGTTGATTCTTTGGGGAGAAAATTGGTGGAAGAGCTTGTCAAACTCTTAGAAGCTAGAAAGCAATAAAATTGGAGGCAAGGTTCTTTTCCATTTTATTATTAATTTTGGTAGTGCTTTACAAGTTAATAAAATCTATCTCTCTCCCTCTCCTTGAATTTTAGAGATATAAATTTATTCATTATTGATTTGTGTCATGTTTTAAAAAAATTATATGTCTCTCCCTCACTTTAACTCTCTTCTTCTTATCTTATGATCTAGTTTTAAAGGACAAATTTATTATTTTAAATTATTAAAGAGAAAATAAGATTGATATTTGTTGTGTATTTATCTCTCTCCTTTTCCTTTTTAATCTTCACCCATATCTTTCTCACGTTGTAAAAATAAAAATTGCTATATTGAATTTGTATAATTTCTTGTAGAGAATTTTAAAATTTCCTTCTCATATTACTCATTTGAGTTTACATGTCAAATATACATTTATTTATTAGTGAAAATATAAATATATGTACATATACATTTTAAATAAATAAAGTCTTTTTTTTTAAAATGTATTTATATATTTTTTAATATATATATTTTTTAATTTAATTTATATATGTTGTACATATATATAAAGTAAATTAAAAAATACATACATACACATGTATATATATATATATATATATATATATATATACATATATATATATATATATATATATATATATATATATATATACATATATATATATATATATATATATATATATATATACATACATATATATATATATACATATATATATATATATATATATATATATATATATATATATATATATATATATATACACACACACACACACACACACACACACATAATTTAAATCAAAAAATACTTACATGCTTATATATTTGTGTACATATATATAGTAAATCAAAAAATATATTAAAAATAAAAATAAATTTTATTTTTATTTGTTTATATATATTTTTATTTAATATATATATTAGGTGGGGTGGGTCAGCCAAGCTGCCACCCACCCACCTTTATTGAGGTATGGGATGGTGCTACAGTCGGTTGCCCCAAACCTCTATTAAAAGGAGGTTGGTCAATGATTGTGTAGTCAGCCCTAACCTTCATATATGGGAGGGTGACAGCTGGATAATCGACCACCCACTCCATAGAAGAAGTGATGATTGCACAATCGTCACCTGATTTATTTTTAAAAAAATATATGTATGTATCATTATGTGTGTATGTACACACACACACACACACACATGTATATACATGTATATGTGTGTGTGCGATGATTGGACAACCATCGCTTGATTTATTTTTTTCAAAATATATGTATATATCATTTTGTGTGTGTGTGTGTGTGTGTGTGTGTGTGTGTGTGTGTGTACATACATACATAAATACATACATACATACATACATACATACATACATACATACATACACATACACATACACATACACATACACATACACATATACATACATACACATACATATATACATACATATACACACATATGCACATATATGTGTGTGTACACACAATGATATATGTATTTTAAATTTTAGGGTTTCATTTTTGTATATATATATATATATATATATATATATATGAAAAAAAAAATTAACTCATAATTTGATAAAAATAAGTAAATAAAATAAAAAGGGAAAATAATATAAATTTATATATAAGTATATACATAAAGACCAGCCCTTCACATTGACTCTCTTAAATTTTCATCTCCAAATCTTCTCCACCTGCAAATGAAATAACACAAAAAAAAATGAGAATTAAAAAAAAAAATGATAAAAAGACTTTTATAATGTTTCTAGATAACTTTGGGCAACCCCTGAATAACTAAATCTAAGGGTTCAGAGAATCCTCCAATCAAACGATGGTAATTTAATCTATCACATGATAAGACAAATAAGAAGCTTTTGAATTTATTACCTTTGAATTTTTTAATTAAAAGCTTTTCTACATCACTCATTAAATAAGTTGATTTTCTCCTTAAACTATAAAAGGGGTGTTATTTAATTCTTTAATGAATAATATTAATTTTTTAATGAGTTGTATCAATTTATTACATGGGAATCATTTGAGGTAAGATATTACAATTTTAAACATCTGACTTGGTATAATTTATTTCTTTATTGAACCAAAAAAATAAATAATAAACAAGTTTTATCTAAGTCTCTAATGAATAAATATATTGAAAAAAAATTCACTAAATTTATTTAATTATAATAATTTAGATATGAGATTTAATGCATTTAAAATTTTGATTTAAAACCTTGTTACATTAAAATAATGACACCAATATTTTTATACCTTATTAAACTTGATTTAAAATTCTTTTTGGAAATCAAGTTAATTAAATGTCTAAACTGGTTAATCATCAAAACTAAAAATTAAAACTATTTTCATTAGGTTATAGAATAGGCGATCAATACTTAGATGAATTTTAAGCCTTTTGAAAACCTTTATTTATTATCAATTCTAAACAGTATTTATAAGAACAAATCTACAATGACCCTTATCACCGCAAAGTCATTTCAGAATAGACTTTAAATAAACACTTATATTTAGGTTTTTTTTTAAAATTTTGAGACTTTGAATTGATTTTGTTAGGTTTTGTAATTTTCCAACAACTGTTAAATAAAATTTCAGCTCTTTGAAAATAGTTATTTAAGGCTTTTTTCATAGGCATTTTGTGATGACATAAATTACTCTCATTTCTAGCCTCTGAAGTCGATTTGAAATTAGCATAGTTAAAATATTTAGGAATGATATTTTTAAAATATGAAGGTTTTAAGAAAATTATTATAGTTTTAAATTATCATCAAAAAAATAAAATAAATTTTATTATTAAATTTACTATTTTTCTCATGGTGATTTCATAACCTATTTATTTACAATTTTGAGGGGTAAGTTTTCTAGGTAATTAAAGTCACTTTAGAATAGTTTATTAAATCATGATTTTTTCTCATTATAAATATATTTTGTTTCCTAAAATTTAATATTTATAGCTTAGATAATTTAATTTTTTGAAAAAAAATTATCCTCTTATATCATATTTAAACTAGAGGTACTTTTGTACTTAATTACTAGTGTAAAAATTAGTGCATTTTATCTCATTTGGAAAGGTTTTATGATTACAATTGTTGTTTTGGTACCTTTAAACATTTATAGTTTGATTCACGGCTACTCCAAATTATTTTGCATCCTTTTTATTTTCCTTAGTTCAAATTTTAGATCGCATTTGTAAATACTTGTGTCTGACCTTAGTTGTTAATGGGTGGACCTAGGATAGGGCCCACTTAAAACCTTTTTGATTTGTACTATTGGAACGAGTCTCATTTCCACATTAAAGGTTAGTTTTTTGTATGTGCATACTTTCCATATGTAATAATGTACTTATAACTCTTAGTAGTGTATAGTCGTGCTTGGGTCAACTAGTGGCTATAGAGCTACCCATAAGGGGTAACAATATTTTGCTTAGTCATGTAGATGATTAGTGAAGGTTGATTTTCTTCACATATAAACGAACACCCATTTAGGAATGGGTGAACTATAAAAATATTTATTATATCTATGTTGAGATCACCGTAGATATTTAGGCAGTTCAAGGAGTGAGCATAGGCTTAGGAAACTAACCCTTATGATGCCCTCCTAGTGTGGGCAATTGAAAACTAAATTTAATGTGTTATTAGAACACGTGCTTAAAGTATCTAATTATTAGTATGATTTCTTAATCATGAATGGTATGATATTTTTCCTTGAACATGTATTTATTGTCAGTTTTAATAACTTGGTTTTTTTTAGTTGTTCATCTATTACAAATAGTGACCCCTGTTGATTATTGAGATCTGAGATTTTTCTCTTCCATATTAACCTTAGACACCCTTTGATAATTTTTCAAGATTTGGAGTTTCTCTAAACAACATAATTCATAGATTATAGAGTCATTAACTGCATTGAAATAAGACAATATAAGTTCCTAGTCACCTTGATTCTTGTTGTGATGTTGCATGGAATTTCTTAGGTAAGCACTTGCACTTTGTGATGTTGTAGGTAGTGATTAATGACCTTAAGATGTGTCATTCCTTAGAGTAGATGACTAGAGTTTTAAAATCTCACCTAAGTGACATACTATTTTTACTATTGGTTTAGATTTCCAACTCTTGTTTTGTAATGATGTCCCATGGAGGAACTCATTACAAGTGTAATGAGAACTACATCATACCCTAATTCTATGGAGTGGATACGTAAATTACCCAAGTTGTGGTGGGGGCATCAAGTCTAGGCTCTTAGGCTAGGTTAGGGATGTTTATCATCTTCCTTCATGTTGGGATCATACATATTTGGTTGGATATATGTGTTTAATCTTAATTTAAGTTTGATTTTGATCCCCATGTGGTTGTTATCAACCATTTCACTTTAAATTGGCTAGTTTCCTTATCTTGAGTAACTTAAGACTAGAGTTGTATAGTGTTAGATGACTCTCCCTTAGTAAGCCTTAAATTGATAACCCTGTGTTAATTGAATTTTGTTCAATCTCATTTTGTTCCCCTTGGGTGTTGATCAAGTTATTTGTGATCCTTCAAATCAAGATATTATAATTTAACACTTCTTAATAATGTGACTTGTCTCACTTCCTTAATCAGAATATTATTTTCTGATTCAATTTCAACCTCTTACACTTGTATTATAATCTTAGATAGACCTCATGGTGGAAACCAAAGGTATTAAATAAATTTTGTAATAATTATGTTCTTTACACTTAAATTATACCTTGACTAAATCAAAATAGTTAAACATTAAGCAACTATAGTGAATAAATAAATAACATTGAAGTAAGATAAAAAAAATTACATGGGTTTTGGGACAAACATTTTGGGCATTTCAATGCCCCCACTATATATGGAAAAATATAAAAACTAATATAAGTACCAATGTGGAGGACATGCTTCCAAAACATGCCCCCACTATAAATATGGAGATGTTGAGTACTGAACAAGTGTAGAGAACATGATTTCAATGCATGCCCCCACTATATATAAAGAAATATGAAAACTGATATAAGTACTAATGTGGAGAACATGCTTCCAAAACATACCCCCACTATAAATATAGAGATAATGAGTACTTAATAGGTGTGAAGAACATGATTCTAAATAATTCCCCCACTATATTGGAGAATTGTGAATGTGTGCAATCCATGCCCATATGACATGCGCCCACTGGATTTGAAAAATGATATAAGTATCATAAACTAAATGAGTGTATAGAACATGATTTCAAATTATTCCCCTACTAAATCTATAAATTGTGAATATGTGGAAGTCATGCCCATATGCCATGATCCTCCTGATTTTGAAACTATTTCAAGTGTGGAGAACATGCCTTTATGACATGCTTCCACTAATATGCCCCCATTTGAGGTGAGGGAAAGATAGGAACTAGTAGTTACCTCACCTCAAAAGGATAAGATAATTGTATAATTTTTGAATTGAACCATGTGATGTATAGAAGGGAACATGTCTAGAAAAATGTATCATTGAAGTGCATAGAACCAATGTGATCACATGTAGGCATAAGGTGCATGATAAATATCATGGAAATATCTAGATATTAATAATATAAGTTTAATAAGTAAAAAATTACACACACAAGAGCAATCAAAAGTAAGTCAAAAATTAATGGTCCAAGGAGACTGCAAATAAGGGGCATGTTCAAATGTTACACGTTTGAAGGGACATGACTTTGTCAATTTTTCATAAAGGAAATAATGACATATTTAAATGTCCTTACAAAAATTATTGACATATGTAAATTTCAATGAAAACCTATATAGGCATGGGGTCCGCAAGAAAAAGAGCATATTTAAAATCTCAAACAATGAATATAATAGCAAGGCAAGACACTCAAGGAAGTGTATAAATTAAAGCATAATAAACTAACATAAACATGTCATAGTAGCCCATGAATCCAATGTGCTAGGAAAAAAAGGTGAAGTGTATAGCATATCAAATACCCTATGTAATATATAATCATGGATAAAGACATGTTTAAGTACATATGTAAGATCAAACATGATAATGTAGAGTGATCATCTAATCATATAACCTATGTGTATTAAGATCAAATAAGTGAACACCCCTAATTTCCATATGACATGAGTAGAGAGAAAGCCCAACATCCGAAATAGGAATGTACCATGTACCTATGTATGTATGTATCACACTAAAGTAGAAGTGTGACACATATGTGTATGTAGGATTAACTAAGTACGTCATCCATCAACATAGAACTAACACATGGATTCCAAGAAGCCAATACAACACATGGGTGCCCAAAGTGTTTAAAGATTTAATTTTGAATGTTTTAATTTTTTTGGTATTTTTTAATTTGTTTGGAGAGGAAAGATCATCCTATGATGCCATCCAAAGGATGGTCATAAATATCTCCCTACTATGAATCTGGTGTAATACCTCATTGATGTTATTGAAGAGCATGTATAGGTGCAATATCTGTCATTGTGGTATCATTGGTACTATGAATGTTTACAATAAGACTCTATGTTCATGAAGCAATAATGAGAGTAACAGGATTAGGGGTTCTTAGAACCCATTGTTGAGTGTCTATTTTTTTTAGCATAACAATAATATGTACATTCAAAGATTCTCTATATATTTGATCATGTTGTGTAGTATAAGATGGGAACTCCATGGAATCCAAAATATGTCTCTAATGTAATGATATTTCAAGCATTGGCTGCATAGTAAAGGGTATTTCTTATTTTTTTACCATTTTGTGGTGAATTAGCCTTAGTAGGCCCGATGTTGTCTAGGTATAAGTCTCTTTTATTCAAGAGGATGTTCATATCAAATTTAAGAAACTATAATTACCCAATTGGCATGAATGTATTTAACACACTAATGCACTATAAATGGTACTTATTGAAGACTCTATATCCAAGGTCTTCCCAATAACATAATAAAGATAGTTGTGGAAGGGATAAATGAAAATGTAGTAACCACATGTGTAGGACTAATTTGTAAAGGTAAGTCAATCTCGCCAAGAACCTTCTCGAAGGTCCCATCAAGTTATCAATCTAATATGGTAAAGGGGTGTAAATCATGATGAGTATAACCCAAGTGTGTCATTAATGTCATGGTGAAAACATTTTCACTTGCATCATTGTCAATCATAACACTACATATGAGGTTTTTATCAAGATATTGTTAGACCTAACAAGTATTAATGCTTAACAATTTTTTTTTAATCTTACTTTATCCTTAACCTTACTGCAAAGATTAATTACAACCATTAGTTAAAAATGTGAAAACTAAATGAACCTCAAGTAATAGAAGCATGATTCACATCATCCCACTGGCATAATAAAACTCATTTAGTACACAAGTATTAAACACATCATTAATATGAGAAACTAATCATATATGAATTAAGGTATACCAAGTACTATAAATATAGATATAATCCATGAATCAGTCTAAAATATAATTACAACCACTATTATTTATAATTTAGATTGTTTATATAAATACACAACCACTTGTATGCTGATTATACATACAAAATATGGTATAATAGTGTACAATGTCCAATATACACATCAATAAGTACAAAATACAAAATGAGCTACATAAAAAAATTCCATGATTCATCACATCTAGCTTGAGGATAATTACATTTGGTTGAATTAGATAACAGAGGGAGAGTACATCATTTAAGTATTTTACCTCCAACCACAGACCAATGGTCTCCCACACACTTCCCTTTTGGGAGTGGCCTTACCTTTCACAAAGGGGTAGATAATAATAGTGCAGATATCGATAAATAATCAAAATCTATGTGTACTCACACTATTACATGCATTAATTAAATAGAACACATAAGCCATTCCTCTATCTAAATGATATCAATAAAGCATGTAAACTATAAGTACAAAAAAATTACAACATCTCAGCTATAAAATTACTTTGGCCAAATTTTTCGTTATAGAATTTAGATTTAATAATCTAAGTAATTTTCACTCACATAGTACTCTCTACTAATGAATCATGCTAATAATGATATTAGGGTTTACATATATGAGTTAATCAATGGCATACTCATATATGTACCTCTTGTTATCTAACACATATAGAAAATCAAGATTCAATTATAGAATAATAAATTAACAAGTAACAATGAAAGATGTAAACAATCATAAAGAATCCAATTCATCTCATATCTGATATGTATGTTAAGTTAGAACAAGAATCAAGTAACACATCATTCTATAGTAATATCAATAATTAAAACTAATGCTTATAAATAGTCAACATAAAATCTGTATGATCTACAAAAGGATTTTCATGAGCAAAATCATATTATAACTTACAACAGTATGGATGCATCTATTCAAGAGTTCCATAATACATAACAAAATCAAGTCATTTTATGCATAAACCTCAACATAAAAATTTATTATAAAATCAACAGTATAAATGATACTAAGTTAAGTTCATTATTATATCTCATATGATCCATTTAAAAATATTCAAGAACAATCCATATTATGACCAAGAAATAATTATAATATAACCATATTAAGATCAAGTCCATATTTTAAAGTCAAGTTATTTATACTTTTAAATCTCCTCAACATAAGCAGGTAGTACAAATCTTATAATTTCATAATTTAATCATTAACATAATTACCATATAATCAAAATCAATAAGTAGTCAATATAGTCCTCATATCCTTGTTTATAATGTAATGCACTACAAAAGAAACCGTGTTTGATCCAAGTAAATTTTTGGACTTCTTTTCATACAAGTATTTTTATATTTATGCCTTAAAATAATCTTCATTCCATAGAATAATCAAATTAGAAACATAAATCCTATTATACTATTTTTTAAATACTTATCAACCCATTACATGAATATTATTCATATTCTATTATACCAGATACAAATTTGTATTGACTACAATAAGAAGTTCTCATATATGATTGTTACATTTTATCTTTTCCCCCAACTTGTAAATGACATAATTCCCAAAATAAGGTCTAAATAGGCTATCATGTGTTTGAGATTTAACTCAAAATATATTCATACAAGGGTATACTTACTCATATATATATATATATATATATATATATATATATATATATATATATATATATAGGTTCATTCATTCTCTTTAAATAATTATATCTTATCAAATTGAATCCTACATGTATATTAAGGAAACAAATATAAGCATAGCTCAACATCAGGTAAAACTATTAAATATGATTTACTTCACATATAAGTCCCCTTGGCCAAACTTTAAAGGGTTTGAAGAGATAATATTAGACTCCAAATCCACAAAAAATCACATACATAAACTTGTGCTTACCCTTCTAAAACATTTCCAGGTTTCTACATGTAAGAGTTTACTCCATAAATGAAAACATATAAATGTAACTAAAGAAACTTGAACCAATATTTATTTCCATCCCTTAGAAAGTCCTTAGGTAAGGTTACAACCAGCTAGGATCAAAGTGTCTCAAAATAAAACTCATAATTTATGACACATTCAACCACTATGCAACCATAAGACAAAATGATTGCAAGTAATAATTTTAACTACATAACCTTAATTGTGGTTTTGAATCTTTAACTATCTTAATACAAGAGTATTTATAATCTCCTCTTCATACATGCAGGTATTCTTACAAATACCCACATTTATGCAAAATAATTTTTTATTAAACTATAGTAAGGATCATTTACCATCTTAGGTTACTAAGTTAAATCCATCGTCCACTTTCAAGGAAAATAACACAGTCCAAAACATTCCATGATATTGACTAAAAACCCTCAATCTTATAGGTTAGAGAATGGGATACAAAACCCCCATCCTCCAGCCTATAAATCAAATAGGCTAGGGTTTATATAGGAGTTCATTTCAATATATTTTCTATACATATAAATAGAACTTCAAATTTTAAAACCCCATAAAAATTATTTAAAACAAGCCAGTATAATGACTAAATTGGTTATTAAAATAAGTCTGTAGTTGTCCTCCCTTTTACAATGACTTAGTTTGTTTGTACCCTTTTCTTACTCCTCATTCAATAATATTGATTTCTTTCTTTTCTTCTTAGTTATTATCATCCACACTCTATACATCCTTTCCATGGCTTTCAACTAACTCCCCTTATCTCGACCCCTCAACCTCATGAAAAATTCCTTCATAAATGTATAACTCCACTCCTTCAATTCCATTCATAGTTCATTTTTCATCTGCTTGTGATCTTGTTGATTGAGCTATCCATGCTAAAAAAGAAGTGAACCTTAACATCATGATAATCCAAAAACCTAATTCAAAACTTATTTTCCATTTTTACAAAAAGCATCCAATGATTAAAAATTCTTGAAGATTATATCAAATAATAGCTTTACTCAAACCCATAGTCCTATTCAAATTTAAAAAAATTGAATTTAAACACTAAACAATTACTTTAGGGGGGAAATATTTTACTCTAGTTTCTCTTTTTGCTAACAAGGCCCCCAAGGGTTAAGTCACAATAAAACCATGAAATTAAATAAACTGAGCACTCAAGACTATTTAACACAACATATCTTATACATTCCCAAAATGCATGAAGAAGTCTCATCGATAACATGTTTTAATATAAATGATTGTTTTTAATGCAATCACATCCCAAAAATATTATTCCATTTAACAAGGTAAATTGTCTAAGTAATGGTTTTATAGTAATGCAACCAACCTGAAAGTCAACATACAAAATAATATCACCAGGATGAATGTAAGCTCATGTCACTAAAGATAGCTATAAAAATTAACCATTACTAAATACATTCAACTTTCTCAATAAACCATGTAGTTAGCAATAAGAAATAAGCATTCATTCAATCCTACTATGGTGTTGATGGCTTCCATGTATCCTTCTCTTTAACCCTAATGTAACTATCTGTTCCTTTATCTAATGATATTCTCCCTCTACACTATTAATGAAGGAAAAAATATCCTACATCCAACTCATCAAACAAACCAGTAATTATCCCATATCATAATAATAATCAACATGTAACCATAAGAATTGAAAGTAACAAATCCATAATAATCATGATTCTAAGCATAATGTAACAACTCATCAAATGAAATATATATATATATATATATATATATATATATATATATATATATATATATATATATATATATATATATATATATATCTGTTAACCAAAAAACATAAACTAATACAACTCAAAATAAATAATAGATCTACTAATAATTAAAACATAATCCTCTAATAAATTTTTAAAAATTCCATAAGGAAAAACTAGATATAAAATCCTTCTCCCATAAATTTTTTCATCGTCTCGATGAAAGTTCTAAAATATAACTAAGTTCATCATAATAAAATAATATTTTAGTAGAAAACAAATGATAACCAATAGAAAATTAAGTAAAGATATAAGGAAATATCCTTAAAAACACTTCATGGGTCTCACATGTTGAAATATCCTCATAATATTGGTCCCACTAGACCTTGCATTGTGATACTTATCTATTATGCAAGCTAAGCTTGTAAGTATCAATTATTTTGATTGATTCTATTATGACCACCCTTAAATCTTGAACCTGTAATGCATTCCAATCCAAAACATGTGAGTAATGTACTTTTAAAGATATGAAACATGAAAAACATTATGCATTTGTGCTAGATATGGTATAAATACAAGCCTACAAGCTACATGATTGATTACTTATAGGACCTCAAAATGCCCCACATATCTTGGTGATAACTTTGCTGATTTTCCAAACTTTATTGAACTCTTTTGGAGTTTAACCAATAGAAAAAATTTATCATGAATTGAAAATTGTCTTACTATTCTTTTTATATTAACATATTTTTTATGTCTATCATTAGCTTCATCGAATCTCTACCTAATTAATTTCACTTGTTCTTCTATTTCAGCAAGCATGTTTGATCCAAAAACCACCATATCTTCCACCTTGTCCCAGCTAGTTGGTGTTCTACATCTCCAACTAGATAATGCCTCGAAAGGAGTCATTTTAATAGTTGATTGGTATGAGTTTTTGTAAGTAAACTAAACCAAAGGTAGGTATTCTTCCCACTTGTATTGTTGGTCCATACAATAAATTATCAATAAATCCTCTAATATATGATTTATGTTTTTTGTTTGCTCATTTATTTCTGAATGGTAAGTTGTACTAAAATTTAGCCAAGTTCCTAATGTTGAATGTAAAGTTTGCTAAATTTTGGAAGTCATCTTAGGGTTTCTATCTGAAATAATATTTTCAATAAACCCATGCAACATGTAAATTTTCTTTACAAATTTTTTAGCAGACATAGGTGCATCATCAGTTATATTTTCAAGAATAAAATGAGAAACCTTGGTTAGTTTATCCACAACTACCAAGTTCATATCAAGATGATTTATGAACATAGGTAAACCTCAGACAAATTACAAACTGATTACCTTTCATTTATATTCAAGTATAGATTGTGGGTATAACAACCCAAGTGGATACACATGTTCATCCTTGACTTGCTAACACTCCAAGCATATATAAATGAAATCAGCTACATATTTCTTAATTTATTTATAAAAATGTAGAGATTTTAACTCTAGTTCCAGCTTAGTAATTCTAGGATGTCTTGAATATGAAATATTTTTCAATTCTTTTAGCACAATATTCCTCAAATTATCCTTATTAGGCACATAAACCCTATCATTATACCTTAAAATACCATGATTCCCTAACTAAAAACCTTGATATCTATGATCTTATAAGTTTTTAGCCAAAGTTTTCTTAACTTACTCATAAAAATCATCACTAGGTAAGAATTTTACTATATGATCTCAGATGGTGCTTCTAATTGTATCCAAATATGTAATGTATCTTATATGACTAAGGACATATGCTTCTATGTTTTCTTTTCTCATAATGTAGTTGATATCAAAATCATAATCTGATAGACACTCTAACCACCACCTCTAATGAACATTGAGGTTAGGTTGGGTGAAAATAGACTTAATATCTAAATTATTAGTCTTAAGTTAAAAGGGTTTACTCAATAAGTAATGCCTCCAAACCTACAAGGCATGTCCTATAACATCTAGTTCCAGATCATGAAGAATATAATTTACCACATAAATTTTTAGTTTCCTAAATTCATAGGCTACAACTAAATCATATAACATGAACACACCTAATATGTCACTTGAAACATCAATTATCATTGATAAATAACCATTCAAATCCAGGATCTGTAATACTAATGCATAAGTAAGCCTTTATTTTAAGACCTGAAAGGCTTATTCACACTTATCTAACCAAATAAATCGATGTTCCTTCAATTGAAAATAGGTGATTGTATTAGATATCTTGGAAAATTTTGGTACAAACTTGCCATAGGACCCTGCTAATCCCATGAAACTACAAACCTCATGCATGTTTTTAGGTGATGGCCAATCTGTAATGGCTTTAATATTAGTGGATCCACTAATATTTCCTCTGTGGAGATGACGTGTCCTTAGTAATGTACTCTTTTATAAAATAAAACACACTTAAATAACTTACCATATAGCTTGTTTTTCCACAACCATTTCAAAATTAATCACAAGTGCTCTTCATGCTCTTCCTCATTCTTGGAATAGATGAGGATGTCATCTAAAATGATTAGGATAAATTAAATGAGATTATACCAAAACACATTTTTTATTAGGTTCATGTATATGATTAGTGCATTCATTAAATTAAAAGATAGCACTGTGAAATCATAGTGCCCATAGTGAGTTCTGAAATCTATTTTTAGAATATCCTCATCTCAAATTCTCAACTAATGGTATATTGCTTGAATATCAATGTTTGGGAAGACTATATCACCATGAATTTGATCAAAAATATCATCGATGCGAGGTAATATATACTTATTTTTAATTTTTGCCTTATTAAGCATGTGATAATCAATGCAAAAATGAAGAGTTTCATCCTTCTTAACAAAAACTACCAGTACACCCTATGATGAAACACTTGGCCAAATTTAAACCTTAGGAAACATTTCTTGAAGTTGTGCCTTCAACTCAATTAGCTTCATTTTTCTCATCCTTTAGGGTGATTTATATTATATTTCTAACCTTGGAATTATATTTATAGTGAAATAAAATTCCCATTTTGGAGGCAAACATGGAAACTCATATGGAAAAACATCCTAAAATTCTTGTAGAAAGGGATAATCTTCCAAGGTGTTTTCCTTTGATTCTATAACTTCATCCATTTTGACAATTAATTCTTGATATCCTTTGTATTGATCCTTATTTAACTAAATGACAAAAATTTGCCGATGCTTCAACTCCCTCTGACTTCTTTGGATTTGGGTTTGGTTTACTTGATTGTCCATATATTCAACCTTTTTAAGGTTCAATCCACTTTGGCCTTAAGAAATAGCCAATTCACTCCTAGGATCACATCATATGACCCTAGTGGTAATACATAAAGATCTAATACTATTGTTAATTTGGGAAACTAGATTTCAGCCTTTATGAGACATTTGTTAACATTGACTTTGGAATCATTTCCATATTGTACTAACCATAAATTTTCCATATAACTAGCTTCCCTAGATAATTTACTCAACATTCTAGGAGAGATAAAACATTTAATAGCTCTAGTAAAATCAAAGAGTAATTGGATGACCAAAAATAACATCTAATACTTAGATGGGAGAGGCTTGCAATCTAGCTTATTGATTATCCATCATTGCATGGATAAACTATTGGAAGGTTCCTTGAAGTGAAGAGGAAGTTGTGTTCTTGTTCTTGTAATTTGTCTTCCATCAAGGATAATATTTAGCATAATGATATCCTCTATAAGTAAAACATCCTCTTGGAGGTCCCTTCCTCTTAAATTGATATGTACCCTTAAAACCTTCTCTGAAATTGCCTCCTAGTTTCATATTCCCTGAATTATTAGTAAACTTTGTATTATGATTGTTGAACCGATTCTTGGAATTTCCATTCCATTTCCAATTCTTCTTCTTGAAAGGTGTTTTGGAACTACCAAAAAAATTAATTTATTTTTCTTTGACCTCTTCTAGATATTTTAACTATTGTTCTTATTTTACAACATTTACAAATACCCAATCCATAGTGGATAGTCCATGCACATCTACCTCACAATCAATTTGGAGTTTTAAACCCAAAATGAACTTATTGATACAAAAACATTCATCCTTCTGATACTTTGGAACATATTTTAAAAGTTTAGTAAGTTATTACTAATACTCATTTATTGACAAGTCTATTGCTTTAAATTCTAAATATCTGTCAACTTCTGATCAAAATAAAGTAGAGGTAACCACCATGATCTAAAAGTGTCAAAAATTATTCCCAAGTGGTGGTTGATCTATGCATAGTTCCCATGCATCTGAGATTACCACTCACTCACTCTACTACATAAGATGTGCACCTCTCACCCAATATTGCACACTTATTGCCTAAAGTTTTCTCATAGTCATACACACAAGTCCCACACCATATCATATACTTCTACACATTGACCCCTACACACTCCTCACTATGCATTCATTACTATGCACTTGTCAACTTGTATGATTACATGTCACATAATTCTTGCATTCTATCATTAACTTCTACACCCCTCATGCCTATAACATATTACACCTCATAGTTATTTACTAGAGCTCATAGACTCATGAGCTTGGTTGTTTCATTCCATACCTTACCATCCCACATGCCTCACTAGATCGAGTATTACACAAGTTTCATGCAAACTCACCAAATTTTACATACTCTACAACTTGTTGACCCTCACACCTCACAATCCCACACCATATCTCATAGTTTTGCATGTCTCACTAATTTATTAGACTTTAGATCACATCCATGTGTCAACTCATCTTAACTATGTGCTTCAAGGGGTTCACCAACCATCATCCAACCTAGAAGATGAACTAATGCAACCATCTTCTTGTTAACTGATAGCAGTTGTAACCACTTTTATATTATAATTATATAAGTATATAACATGCACATCTAGTCTAAGGTTGATGATCCACATAGTCATAACACAGATATTATGCTCTATGTATTTAATCTATAAAACATATAGCGTATCATATTATAATAATTTTCCTTGTTCTCTGTTAATGAATAGTTGTATTTCTTGTAAATAAGACTTCCACTCCATTGAATGTGTTTAGTTGTTTCTTTTTGAATAATTTTTTCTCATTTACTCTTTATAACCAAAACTTGGTTGTCTTATGAACGCTTGGTCCTACCCCTTGTGGTGTGGATCACAGGTATTAGCACTGGCACACTTTATTCCTTTTTATGCTTGAAAACATGTGAGCATAAATTGAGAATGAAAGCTTATCAATCAATTTTGTTTCAAAATATCTAGAAGAACATCATAGAAAAATTAAGATGGTTGATGCCTAGAATCAACCTAAGGTAGTCCCCAAGGTATGAAATCTCATCACTGATGCACTGTAGTTACAACACACTAAACATTTTTTTCACTTCCATGAATTGATTGTAAAGATAAATCTGATGCCTTCTACCACACCTCCATAATTCACTCAACAATAATTTCAACAAAACCCCCCTTCAAAGTTTAAGACAATCTCAACATCCCTCTATTCAAAATCAAGATTGATGCCCAAGTATTAGATGCTTGGATTTTACAACTCATGGAATACTTCTCAGTGAATTATTTCATTGATGTTGAGAAAATCACCTTCATAGTACTAAAGATGTCTATATCAATCATTCACTGGTAGGAGAGATTCATTACGCAACGCACATAAAAGTTTGTTCTAATTGAATCTTACAATACTTTTATTGATGCACTAAATGAGGAATACTACCCACTACACCACTTTGAATATGAATATATCAAGTTATAACAATTGAACTAATGCAAAGATCAGTCCGTGGAAGACTAAAACAAAAAAATTCATTACTACTATGCATGTTTGCATGAGAAATTGAATGAACAACATAAAGTGTTGAATTACATTAGTGGCCTTTCACTTTATATCCATGCAAAGATGGATTTATTGACTTATGACACTTTGGATCAAGCATATCGTAACTCTAAAAAGCCTAAATCCAAGGAAAAGATGTAGTATGTTACCTCTTCATCTAATGCACCACACAAGGCCCAACATTCACACAAATCCACATTATAACCTTATGCATAAAATTAACATCACAAAATCACACTTCCCATAAAGGATAATAATACTAGAATATTGTTAAACCCTCAAAGGCTCTAACACCTTGTAATTTAGATAAAGGAAAGAAGAATAAGTCCAGTAATAAGTGGTGTCATCACCATCACTCATCCTCTCACGATGATTCTAAATGTTGCATGTAGTAATCCCTAGACACATAATCTACATCAGGAACCACATCGATGGATGACACTAATCTAGGTGTCTCTTATTTAATCATTAGCACCACTGTAATTGACATCTTTAAAGAGTGCAAACATTTCTTCCATACCAAGTTCTAGGTGAAGGGCCAGCCTATCCACATCATCATGCAATACAAAGCTCAACACCTTGGTCTTACCACTACTATGCACCCAAATCCATACTCTTTAGTATGGCTATAGTAGGGGAAAGATACATAGGTCTGATGAAAATGCATTTTTTATTATAAAGCCAAGCCAATGGAGGATAATGTCACTTATGAAATCACACCTCTAGATATTTTTGATATCCTACTAAGGAGACCATACTTGTATGACTGTGAATCTACATATCAAGCCAAGTCAGAGTGTTGGACTATTTACATACAAGATCACTTATATATCCTTTTTGAGTCATCACCCATAATTAAAGTCACCTTGGTCTCTACCAAGCAATGTCACAAGCTTGTCTTACATGTATAAAAGTTAGTGTTATTCATGATTTACCCTGATACACCTTTTTAGTCAAAACTAAAACACACCTTAGTATCCCTTAGCACTCTCACGTCATCATAGAAAAAATAACTCAATAACTTAGTAGAACAGAGTATTGAAGTCTTTACAAAACCTAAAATCCTTCTAATAGACTATGTAGTAAAATACCACATTGATTTGGTTCTTAGATCCCCTCTTTTGAATATCCCCCTCTATCACAGATCAGTTTGGGAGAATGATAAAGTTCAATTCCAGATTCAAGAGATTCTTGATCAGGGAAAGATTAAGCCTATCCCTTTGCCTTACAAGAGTTTGATAGTCCTCAAACCCAATAAGAAAGGTCTTGATGATTTTGTATAAACTATGACATACTCAACAAGATCATAGTGAAAATTAAGTATCCACTACCACACATTGACGACCTCTTAGACCAACTTCAAGTCCCACAATACTTCACCAAGATCAACTTCAAGTCACATTACCACCAAGTTCTAGTCCATCTTAAAGACATCTAGAAGACATCATTCAAGACTTGAGAAGAATTGTATGAATGGTTGCTCATGCCTTTAGACCTCACCAATGCACCAACCACTTTCATGTGCTTGATGGATGATCTAAATAGGCCATTCCTGAATGCCTTCATCACCATCTACTTGGATGACATTATCATCTTCAACAAGACATGCGAGGATCATATGGATCACATTTCATGTGCCTTAGACACTTTTCACCAACACAAGTTGTAAGCCAACTTAGTGAAGTGTAAATTTGGCATCACATAGATGTAATACCTTGGCTACATCATTGATCACATCGACATCAAAGTAGATCTAGAAAATATTAAAGTGCTACAATATTGGCCTACTCTATGCAATCTCATAGAATTGTAGAGTTTTCTTGGACTTGATATCTTCTACCACAAGTTTATCCTTGGTTTATTTCACATCTCTTGGGTTCTAAACCAACTCACATGTACCAAATCTAAGTTTGACTGAACAAATGCACAATAATACACTTTTGAGACACTCAAGCAATGCCTCTATGTAATGCCTATTATTGAAATATCATACATTACACAAACCTTAAAAATTAGCACTGATGCATCTGACTAAGCACTTAGTACAATGCTCATGTAGCATGGACATCTGGTCTCATACCATTTTTAGATGTTCAATGATTAATTACAAAGGTAATTCACCTATGAGAAGGAACTACATGATATTGTGCAAGCAATTAAGTAAAAGTGACACTACATTCTAAGGAAGGATATAGTTTTTCATTTATACCATAAACCACTTCAGTTCCTATAGTCATATAACAAGCTATAAAATGTGTGCCACATAAGATGGATGACTTACCTACAACAGTTCCATCTCATAATCAAGAACAATAAAGGGAAGGACAAAAAGATTGCAAATAGCCTTAATCAACCACCAATTCATGCAATCATCATAGTGTTGGACATGTATGGCCATATTTTACATGAATGGGTTCCTCTCTACTCAATTGATCAAGACTTTGTAACAAATTACACTAGCCTCATGTAAGGTACATAATTTTAGTAATTTGATTTGTTTGATTAGCTTCTCTATAATCTCAAAAATTTATGTGTTCCCTCTAGTGTACCTCACCAATGTCTCATCTAGTAAATTCACTATGCCAAGACCACAGGACACTTCAGCATAACAAAGACTCTAGTCACATTGTAGTCACACTTCTACTATCCATACATGCATATAGACGTGGAACACCAAATCAAGTCTTGAATTCCTTGTTGCATCACCATGCTCATGAATAAGAAGCTGGGACTTTACACACCTATATCGATTTCATCTAGACCATGGGAATATATCATCATGGATTTCATGAATGTATTACCTGCAATGAGATGACAACATGATGTTATGTTTATTTTAGTGGATTAATTTTATAATATGGCCATCATGGTCACATAAAGAAAAGACATTAACATTATTTAACCATTTTTGGGTTCATTTTGGGTTACCAACCTCTATTATCTTTGACCACAATCCATGCTTGTGAGTAATTTTTGGCAATAATTATGAGAATTTATGGGTACACAACTATATCGATTGATGAATTTTCATCCTCAAACAGATGGGTAAACTATAGTGGTCAATCGTACACTTGTTCATATATTACAAATGTATAATCATGCACATGCTCACACCTAGGATAACAATCTCTTATACATTCAACACCCTAACATAGGGCTCTTCATATCTCTACTAGCCATAATCCATTTCCATCCATGTCTTGGGTTTCACTCTTTGACACCTTTAGATATCTCCTACCATGTACCATTACGAGATGAATTGAATACACATGAATGGAAAGTAGACAAAGCTGATAATTTTTTATACCACATCTAGTCTATTCACTAATAATTTCAACAGATTCTATCTCAAAATCAAGCTAAGTATAAGGATTCAATGATGCACATCACATAGATCATGACTTATAATTTGAAAATAAATTCTAGTTATAACTTTATAAGGAGTCCTTCAAAGGTCCACACTAGAATATCAAGCCTCTACGCTATGGTCCTTACACCATTTTGTATGCAGCTAGTGAAAATGCCTTCATTCTTGATATACCTCAGTACTAAGGAATGTACCAAGTCTTCAACATGAAACTTATTAAGACTTACATCGTATATTAAAGGACCAAATCATCGAAGTGATAGAGATACGTAGCTACCATGACATATGGACACTTTTCTGAGTGGTCAAGGTTGGGAAATATGCTGATCAAACCAAGTGGTTCACTTCACAACAAATTCAAGTGTAGTTTTCAAAACTACGTAATGATGCAATAGATACCATTGATCTTCAATAAAGGGTGAATGATCCATGCATAATTATCATGCAGTTGATATTATTCCTCATTTTCTCTATTACACAGGGCATGTACCTCTCACTTAATATTGTACACTTCTTGCCTAAATTTTTCTCATAGTTTTATGAACAAGTATTGTGCCATATTGCATACTTATACACACTTAACCATGTACACTCCAAACTATGCACTCATTACCTTACACTTCCCAACTCATAGTCCTACATGTTTCATTAGTCTTGTGCTTACTTTCTAACTTCTATGTCCCTCATTAATATAGTACAATACACCCAAAATTTACATACCATAGTTCATAGAAACATGTACCTATCAATTCTACATAATAGCTCATAAACCTATGTGTCTCACTAGTTCATGCACTACACAAGTTCTGTGCCAACTCACTGAATTCTACACATAGACCCATGTGCCTCATAGTCTCACATCATATCTCATAATTACATGTGCCTATCCAACTTCATGGACTCCATAACACATCCACATGTCAACATACCTCAACTATGTGTTTCAAGGGCTTCACAAACCATCATCTAACCTAGAAGATGAAGTAACACAACCATTTTGTTAGTAATTAAAAATAATTATAACCACTCTTGTATTATAATTGTATAAATATGTAACATACACATCCAACCTAAGGTCAATTCTCTACATAGTCATAACACAGATAGCATGATCTATGTATCTACTATGTAAAACATTCACTGTAGCACATTATACCAGTTTTCTCTATTCTCTATTAATGAATATAAGTTATATTTCATAAAAATAATAATTATACTCCATTGAATGTGTTTAGTTGTTTATTTTTTAATTATATTTTCCCATTTAATCTACAAAACCAAAACTCAATTTCCCCTACATGCTTGGTCTTAGGCCCCGTGGTGTTGATCAATGATTGTTGAATCTAGATTCTTTTCAAGCTTTTTCTTAGCCCACCAAGTTGTTACTTCATCAACTAATTGGTAATCTTCCACACTACCTTAGTTACCTTAGATTAATTTCAAATCTTAAAGTACTTTTCCATCTCTATCATCCTAGCTTCAGCTCCATCACCCAAAATCGTGCCATCAAATTTGAGTGGGTTTATCTTCTTCATATCCCATACTAGTTTTATAGCTAGTTGAGCTCTAGCTTCCTGATGCAGTTCATTGTTCCTTTTCTCTTAAGGACTTACTATTCATTAGGGTGTTCTTCATGTACTCCCTATTGATTTTTCTTTTTTGGGCCATGGACCTCTCATTCAAGAGTTGCTATATGGTCTCATGTTTTGTTTATAACAATGAGAATCTGGTCAAGTTTTTCAACTTACTTTGCTTCTAGTTGAATAGGATCAACTTGAGGGTTCACACTGAAAGTACCCTTACTATCCAATCTACTTCACACCATTCTCCTTTCTATAAAATTAGCAGAATAAAATTTATGTTAGTGGACTCATTAGGTCTAAGAGATAAATCTTAAGTTTTGATATCACAATGTTAGACTCAACTAGTACTAACTATTAATGACACTATTTTTTTTAAATATTACTTTATCCTTAACCTTAATACTAAGATTAATTAAAACCATTAGTTTAAAACATGAAAACTAAATGAAACTTAAGTAATAGATGCATGATTCACATTATCCCACAAGAATAATAAAACTCATTAGTACTCAAGTATTAAACACATCATTAAGCTGAGAAACTGATCATCTATGCATTAAGATATACCAAGTACTACAAATATAGATATAATACACGAATCAGTCTAAAATATAATTACAACCACTCATATTTATAATTCAAAATGTTTATACAAATACACAACCACAATTGTATTGATTATACATCCAAAATAAGGTATAATTGTGTATGATGTCTTATATACATATATATAAGTAAAAAATATAGAATGAGTTACATAAATAACTCCATGATTCATCACACAACCTGAGTGTAATTCCATCTGTTTGAATCAATTGATAGAGGGAGAGCATCATCTGACTGCTTTACCTCCAACCATAGACCAATGGTCTCCTGCACACCTCCCTTCTAGAAGTGGCCCTACCCTTAATGGAGGGGCAGATAAGAATAGTACATATATCAATAAATAACTGGAACCCATGTGTGTACTAACAATATTACATGCATCAATCAAATATAATATGAAATCAATTCCTCTATATAAATGATATTAGCAAAGCATGTAAACTATAAGTATAATAAAATGACAACATCTTAGTTATAACATTCCATTGGCCAAAGTTTTTATTATAGATTTCATATTTAATAATTTGAGTCATTTTCCCTCACACAATACTCTCTACTAATGAATCATGCTAATAATGATATCAGGGGTACATATATGAGTTACCCATTGGCATACTCATATATGTACCTCATGATATCTAACACAACCAAATAATTAAGATTCAAAAATAGAGTAATAAAATACCATGCAATAGTGAAAGATGTAAACAATCATAAAGAACCTAATTCACCCTATATTTGATATGTATGCTAAGCTAGAACAAGAATCAATTCATTCTATGATTTTTATTTCAACATATCATTTTATATTAATACCAATAAGTATAATTAATGATTATTAATAGTCAACATAAAATTTGTACGATCTACAAAAGGATTTTCATGAGCAAAACCATATTATAACTTGTAGCAGTAAGGATGCATCTACTCAAGAGTTTTAGAATACATAACAGAATCAAGTCATTTTATGCTTAAACCTCAACATAACATTTTATTATATAATCAATAGTACAGCTGATACTAAGTTATAGTCATTATTAAATCCCATATTATTCATATAAAAAGACCCAAGAACAATCCATATTATGACCAAGAATTAATAATGATGTAACCATTATTAATATCAAGACCATATTTTAAATTCAAGTTATATATACTTTTAAATCTCATCAACATACATAGCTAG
The DNA here is from genome assembly GCA_037957365.1 of Torreya grandis. Classification (NCBI taxonomy): domain Eukaryota; kingdom Viridiplantae; phylum Streptophyta; class Pinopsida; order Cupressales; family Taxaceae; genus Torreya; species Torreya grandis. The sequence goes on from JARHVA010000637.1 coordinate 1,168,837, forward strand.
TACATATCTTATAATTTCATAATTCAATCATTAACATAATTACCATATACTCAAAATCAATAAATAGACAATACAATGCTCATATCCTCATCTATATTGTAATGTAATGTAGAATAGATTGTGTTCAATCCAAGTACATTATTGGACTTCTTTTCATACAAGTATTTTTATATTCATTCCATAGAATAATCAAAAGGGAAACATAAATCATATTATAATTTTTTTAAATACTTATCAACCCATTACATGAAATATTATTCATATTTTATTATACCAAATACAAATCTATATTTATTACACTAAGAATTTATGGTATATGCTTATTACATTTTATCTCTTCCCCCAAACCATAAATGACATAATTCCTAAAAGAAGGTCTTAATATGCTATTAGGTGTTTGAGATTTAACTCAGAATATATATTCACACAAAAGTAGTCTTACTCTTAGATACTCATATATATATATATATATATATATATATATATATATATATATATATATATATATATATATATATATATATATATATATATATATATAAAATCCATGTTCATCCATTCTCTTTAAATAATTTTGTCTTATCGAATTAAATCCTACAAGTTTATTAAGGAAACAAATACAAGCATAACTCAACATTAGGTAAAACTAATAAATATGCCAAACTTCACATATAAGTCCCCTCAGTCAAGCTCTAAAGGGTTTTAATACATAACCTCAAACTCAAAATCCACAAAAAATCACAATACAAACCTGTGTTTATCCTTCTAAAAAGTTTCCAGGTCTCTACATGTAAGAGTTTACTCCATATATGCAAATATATAAATGTAACTAAAGAAACTTGAACCTATATTTATTGTCATCCTTTGGAAATTCATTAGGGAAGGTTATAGCGAATTGGGATTGAAGTGTCTCAAAATAAAACTCAAAAAATATAACACATTCAACAACTATGTAACCATAAGCCAAAATGAATGCAAGTAATAAGCTTAACTAAATAACCCTCATTTTGGTTTTAAATTTTTAGCTATCCTAATACAAGAGGATTTATAATCTCCTTTGCATACATGCAAGTATTCTTATAAATACCCACAATTATGAAAAATAATTTTCTATTAAGCTATAATAAAGATATTTATCAGCTTAGGTTACCAAGTCAAATTCAA